>JAODAL010013872.1:0-89530 GCA_025379985.1 Phyllomedusa bahiana
AAATCAGTAAATTCCACCGATCTTTGCATTGACCCCAAAGGGTTATCCAGCCGTAAAACCCTTTGGAAACCAAAGAAAGGTATTCAAGCTTCCTCAGCTCATCCAAGTCTGCCATGATAGCTGCTCACAGGATTCTACCATCCAGCGATGAGAGCGAGCGCGCCAAGTATGATCTGGAATAAAAAAACAAAAAAATATAGTAATCACTGATAAAACACCCATACGTCACCCATAGCCTGCACTTCCCCAGTCCTGTCCATACGTCACCCATAGCCCGCACTTCCCCAGTCCTGTCCATACGTCACCCATAGCCCGCACTTCCCCAGTCCTGTCCATACGTCACCCATAGCCCGCACTTCCCCAGTCCTGTCCATACGTCACCCATACCCCCGCACTTCCCCATTCCTGTCCATAACGTCACCCACAGCCGCACTTCCCCAGTCCTGTCCAAAACGTCACCCACAGCCCGCACTTCCCCAGTCCTGTCCATACGTCACCCATAGCCCGCACTTCCCCAGTCCTGTCCATACGTCACCCATAGCCCGCACTTCCCCAGTCCTGTCCATACGTCACCCATAGCCCGCACTTCCCCAGTCCTGTCCATACGTCACCCATAGCCCGCACTATCCCAGTCCTGTCCATACGTCACCCATAGCCCGCACTTCCCCAGTCCTGTCCATACGTCACCCATAGCCCCACTATCCCATCCTGTCCATACGTCACCATAGCCCCACTTCCCCAGTCCTGTCCATAACGTCACCCATAGCCGCACTTTCCCCAGTCCTGTCCATACGTCACCCATAGCCCGCACTTCCCCAGTCCTGTCCATACGTCACCCATAGTGCTCAGCCTTGAGTATACATCACGCATGGCCCCCTGATCCTTACTATAGATCACACACAGACCTCAGTCCTGACCATAGACCACACACTGCAGGGAAATGGAGCCGGTAAGCCAAAGCTGCGACTGACTCCCTCATGCACGGCGCATATTTAAAGGGGTTGTCTCGCTACAATGATTGGGTTTTAATTTAAAGATCTTTAAAAAACAAGCAGCTTTGCAATATATGTTCATTACAAATGTCCTACTGATTTTGAGCTAGCCCTGTTAGTATTACTACATCAGCTCCTCAAATCTCTATAGTAGCCGACCTGTTGATCCTTATCTTACTGGCTGTCAGGTCTGAATGACTCATCACCTTTGAAGACAGGGTTTGGAAACAGGAGCCCCTCCCGCACAGAATGCTTCTGTAGGGGCAGGAGGGGGAGGGAGGACTCTGGCTTCTGTGTTTCCCTTTCTGCCTGGATTAACCCTGTGTGTCCCTGCTTCCTCCTGCTCTCTACACAGATAGATGTGACAGCAGTGGGCCCTGTCTGTTACTATAATCATGATATGTCCTTTTGGAACTGTGACTATACTAAATTATACAGATCAGGGGCATGTGAATACTTTTATGTTCTCCCGTATTAGTGACACATCCTGAGTATAGTAACACTGCCCTTGTTGTTGCTGGAGATGTGGAGACTTGTAAGCTAAGCAGGGGATATAGGAACACAAGCATCCTCTCTGCTCTATTAGCATACACACAGCTTCACATTCCTCTCTACGCTCATAGATCAGCCGTCTCCTGTAACAGACCTAGGCAGGCACACACAGGGTGAACTCTGAGAGCAAACCCCCTCCCCCCCCCTGTATAGAAGTTACAGAGCTGCCTGTGTGCGGATGGGAGGGGGGAGAGGGAGCAGAACAGACAGACCAAGAAGCACGCCCCTCAGTTCAACTTACCAGGGACACTGACAGGCTGAAAGCTCGTAATGAGACAACTCCTTTAAGTGATAACTTTACTGTAGTAAAATGGTAACATCAGGCTTTTATTACCTTATGATACAATAACCAAGCTGCTTAGGTAGAACATAAAATATATTTATTGGATATTAATTTAGAACAGAAAAAACTACAATAAATTGTAAATATGCAAAATGCTGCAGTAAGTGGGAAAAACAGTTTTCAACAAAAACGTCCTGAATAACATTTGTGGAGTCTATTTGTTCTGAGAAATAGTGTCACCTCCATCAGATCTTGCATAGATGACCTCAAATGTCATCTCATTATTTCCAGGCTAGAGAACGGACTCTCTACACTAACTTGGGTTGGGGGCACAATCTCTAACAATGTCAGGGTATAAAGGCATTGCCTCAGGCACAGACAGTGCTGATGAATGGTTGAACTCTTCTACTTCGAGAGCAAGTGAAAAAGTTTGCTGAAATCTGGTCAATGTGTTTGCTATGGGAGCGGAAGCCTTTCCCCTGCGGCAGCGCTTTGCCTGCTCCATGTCATCCAAAACTCCTCATCTGATGAGGCCGAAGATGTCGGAGCAGTAACACTGGCAAGAACCAATTCCTCTTGCTCTTGGCAATGCAATGAACTGCACCAATTTATTATACATTTTAGGAGTTTGTCTATTTTATATAGACTGTCTCAAACCACACACACACACACACACACACACACACACACCACACACACACACACACACACACACACACACACACACACACAGGGTCCGCGTTCTCCCGGCCACAGATCTCACACACACACAGGGTCCGCGTTCTCCCGGCCACAGATCTCACACACACACACACACACAGGGTCCGCGTTCTCCCGGCCACAGAACACACACACACACACCGACCGCGGTCTCCCGGCCACCGAACACACACACCAGGCTCCGCGTTCTCCCGGCCACAGATCTCACACACACACAGGGTCCGCGTTCTCCCGGCCACAGATCACACACACACACAGGGTCCGCGTTCTCCCGGCCACAGATCACACATACACACACACAGGGTCCGCGTTCTCCCGCCACCCCCGACACACCAACCACACAAGGGTCCGCGTTCTCCCGGCCACAGATCACACACACAGTCCGTGTTCTCCCGGCCACAGATCACACACACACACAGTCCGTGTTCTCCCGGCCACAGATCACACACACACGGTCCATGTTCTCTCTGCTACAGGTCACACACACACTCCATGTTCTCATCTCTACAGGACACACACAGTCCATGTTCTCTCTGCTACAGGTCACACACACAGTCCCCATCCTCCTGACCATATGTCATATAGTGCCTGAATCGATCCTCTGCTACACACTGCGCAGGCCCCGTCCATATGTAGTGAACAGCATCTGAGCCCCTACTCCTGCCTATACCTCCCAGGCTGTCCCTGCTCCCAAGTCCATATACCACACACAATCCCGCTGCAGACCCCGTGGTGGTCGCTGTCTGGTTCCTCCCCCTCACTATCACACCAGCCTGCTCCGTGTCTCACATACCTTCTGGCCTCTAGGATTCTCCGCTTCAGACCGTCTCTGCCTTCAGGCCACAGCATCCGTCCATAACGCTACGGCACGCTCGTTCGATCACCACAATATCGGCTAAATCCGTAACCGGAAGCCTTTTCCGCCACCTACAATATGTCCGACATTCACTTCCCACGTCGCTGCCTGACGTCACTTCCGTGTACAGTGAGACGAACGCGTTACCTGTTTTTCAGTGTCCTGCAGCGGCCTCCAGTGGTGACCTCCAGTGTAGCACAGAGAATAGTCCTATCTGTATGATAGTTGTTTCCTTATAGGAAGTGTCACTGAGCTGTGATTTATACATTTATTTTAAAGGGCTTGTATGTAATAGTCATAGTTGCCAACTTTTGAAAATGAAAAAGCAGGAGACTCTAGTGGGCTATGCGCTGCGCCAAAAATTTGCATGGACACGCCCATCTTGTCGGTATGCCACGCCCTTCAAAAAAAGACACACCCACTCCACCTAACTGCATAACGGCTTTGGAAGAAAGCCAGGTAGTAGCCCCCCATAACCAGGTAGTGCCCCTTACAGGCCGGTAGATGCCCCCTTGTAGCCAAGTATATGCCCCCTCTGTAGCCAGGTAGAGCCAACTTTGTAGCCAGGTAGGTGCCCCCCTTTTTTAGCCAGTAGGTGCCCCCCTTTGTTAGCCCGGTAGGTGTCCCCATGTTAGCCAGGTAGGGGCCCCCATTGTTAGCCAGGTAGTGCCCCATCTGTTAGCCAGGTAGTGCCCCATCTGTTAGCCAGGGAGTGCCCCCCCTTGTTTGCCCGGTAGTGCCCCCATTGTTTCCAGGTAGTGCCCCCATTGGTTGCCAGGTAGTGCCCCCATTGTTTGCCAGGTAGATGTCCCCTCTGTTGCCAGGTAGATGTCCCCTCTGTTGCCAGGTAGTGCCCCCATCTTTAGCCAGGTAGTGCCCCCATCTGTTAGCCAGGTAGTGCCCCCATCTGTTAGCCAGGTAGCGCACCAGCGCTACTCTTGCGCCGCGGTAATTTAAAGGACCCCCGCCGCCTGCTGGCGGCGGGAGGAATGCCAACTCCCCCGGGAGGGCGGGAGTGGACCCCAAATCGCGGGACCCCCCCGCCAACAACGGGAGAGTTGGCATGTATTGTAATAGTTGCAATGGCCTCCCCTTTACGCAGCGGCATATATATGTCCGCCGGTCTCTGTATGGTTCCTGCAGTTCTGGTCGGTGGCCTCAGCGTTCAGCTGCCATTCCATTGACATCACCGCTCACAAATGTAGCATCAAAAATACACTGTCGAGTCATATTATTATGACCACTTCCTTCTTCTGACGTCTGCAGCATGTAGTTGTGGCGAGCTGGTTTGGTGGGTATCTGAGCAGTGCGATACATTATCTGCACACATATCCTGATTGGAGTCATGAATTAAAGGGGTCAATTATCAGAGTTGAAAAAAAAGCGATGATTATTGGCTTTTGGGCCAAGGGTGGCGCTGTTTCTGAAACTGCGCAGTTTGTGACATGTTCACTGCTGCTGTGTTGAACATGGATCATGAGTGGACAAATGGCGCCATTGTGAAACTGCAGCGCACCACACGCCATTGATCTGAGAGGCGGACGTCGGAAACGTCACAAAATCACCAGGGGGTGACCAGACGTGTGTGTAACACAGCAGTTTAGTGAACCCTATTACTTATGAGGCTCCGGACCAGGCAGATGCACCTCTGCTAACCAAGCTGCATTGACATTACAAGGCTTACATTTTGAAGGCAGTACCAGAATTAGACCTCCGTTGATTGGCTAAGGATTGCTTTCTCCGATAGATTTCTGCATTATTAAACATTAGAGACCAAACATCCTGCAACCATTGCTGGAAGAACACAAGCTGGTGGTGGCAGTGTTATGGTCTGGGGAAGGTTTTTGCAGCATTCTCTGGGCCACTCATCCACGTGGAAAGCACTGTCAACCAATTTATTAATCCATCCATGAAGATGACATACACCCATATATGCTGATTGTCCTCCCTGAGACGCATAGGATCTTCCAGAAAGACAATACGAAATGTCTGACATTGTTTGTAAGAACATGACCAAGACTTCAAAGTACCATCTTGGCCCCCTAGACCTCCAAACGAGAACCCAAATGAGCATCTGTGGGAATCCCTGCATGGTGGCTCTAAGGATCCTCCCCTATGCACCCTCCAGCAGCTGTGAGATGCAGTCGGCTCCAGATACCTGTGACAACCAAGCAGGACCTTATGGAGTCACTCCCAGCCCATCTAGCTGCTTTCCATGCTGCACATGATGGTTACTCTGGTCATAATAATGTGACTCGACTGTGTAGTATTAGGCTTCATTCACTTGACATTTTTGCCATTCGCCAAGCGAATATGTTTGAATATCCTAAAAAGATATTCAAACATATAGCATAATGGACCCATAAACTATAGTGAGGAAAAAAGGTTAAAGTGCCTATTTTTTAACACTATAGCCTGGTTTACGTCGGAAAGCTTATCACACTTAATTGTCCTGTTTTCAGTAATGTACACACGACACATGCATGATAATTTATGGTAACGTAAAGCCTAACGTTTGCATGAATTTTACTGATTTGTTTTTAGTATGAAATAGTGGGGAAAGAAATTAACCCCCCACCCCCTTTTATATATAGCTCAGCTCAGGCCTGTAGTGGGAGTAAAGGAGAGTGACCAAGGTAATTAAAGGGGTTGTCTCGCTACAAAGAATAGCTTTCAAATTGTAGGGAACACAAAATAAAGACATTTTCCAAATATATTGCATTGTTCCTCTGTTTCCCTAAAGAGATACAATGAATTTATTACCTCTGTGGCTATTTCAGTTCCCTCAGAACAGACCTGTAAACAAATCTCCTGGGGCTGTTTGTTCAATGAGATAACAAGAGTGAGTCATCACACAGGTTGGCAGTGTCAGTCAGTGTCCTGTGCTGCCAGAATGGTAAAAAGCTTGATTATCTCAGTAAACAGCTCTGTAATTAGGGCTTTTTTTTGGGATCAGATAAGAATCCTTTGAGTAGTTTGAGAAGCTAATCTAATCTAATTAGCATCTGAAAGCACAACGTAGCTGTACAAGCATGGAGCTTATGCAAATTAGTATGAACCAGGAAGTGACAGAGAATTTCTTTCATGCATTCTTTGAAACCCTGTGGGGAGACAACTCCTTTAAGGATATGGGTGCTATGGCAGACTGGGGTGCTTGAGGACACACCAGTGGATGCTTGGACCACCCATTGGAGCTGATTCTTGGGACCCAGCAGTGGAACTGAGTCTTGGAGCTGATTCTTGGGGCCCTCTGGTGGAGTTGATTCTTGGACCCCACTAGTGGAGATGATTCTTGGAGTCCACCAGTGGAACTGATTATCGGGGCCCACCATTGGAGCTTATTCTTGGGGCCCACCAGTGGAGTTGATAATTGGGGACTACCAGTGGAGATGATTCTTGGGGACTACCAGTGGAGATGATTCTTGGGTTCCACCATTGGAGTTGATTCTTGGGGCCCACCAGTGGAGTTGATAATTGGGGACTACAAGTTGAGATGATTCTTGGGGACTACCAGTGGAGATGATTCTTGGGTTCCACCATTGGAGTTGATTCTTGGGGCCCACCAGTGGAGTTGATTCTTGGGGACCACCAGTGGAAATGATTCTTGGGTTCCACCATTGGAGCTGATTCTTGGGTTCCACCATTGGATCTGATTCTTGGGGCCCACCAGTGGAGCTGATTCTTGGGGTCCACCATTGGAGCTGATTCTTGGGGTCCACCAGTGGAGTTGATTCTTGGGGACCACCACTGTCCTATAACCAATATGTCCGGGATATATAATACTAATGCGTCTGTACAAAAAAAGGGTTAACACTATCATACAGTTAAACCGACAAAAAAGAAGAAACCCATTTAAAAAAATATCAAAATCTTTATTAATAATACATGATCACAATAAATAACACCACAAAATATACCACTGAAATTTACTACAACAAGAAAAATCTTTAACCCGAAAAAATAAAAGTATGAACATGGAGACCCGGGGGTCACTCCCACAAAAAGTAATTTTGCATACAAAAAAAAAACACCCACCCTAATGATAAATAAAGGAACGACCAACGGACCGCCCAAAAAAACCAACCGAGGGGGAAGGGCCCACAATGTAAAATATGAAAGCCAGGGGATTGTGACAGCTGGACACCTTTCCCCCCGACGCGGTTTCGCTAAACGCTTTTCGGGGGGATGGCTCTGAATAAACAAAAAAAATATATGTAGCAAAAAACCCGGAAAATGGATGGGCCGGATTTTAATTGGTTCCCACTCTAATACTCAATATACAAAAAATGTTATCACAAACAATCATAAGTAATATAATATAAGAAAAAAACGTACCCCAAAAAAAAGATTGTGCCATGAAGTCGCGTTCATATAAAAAAAGGGACGCCGTCAAACGGGAACCGGAAACCGTTCTAAAAACCAAAACCGGGGGCCCCGCAGTTCACTACAAACCCGGGAAACCCGGGAAATTCGTCATTGAAATCCATGACTACCTAGTGGGACCATCAGCGTTTCCACCTGGGGAATAACCGGAAGGGAAGCGGGTTACGCGTATAATTATTTTGGTTAACCGGGCCGGGCCTCATATAAAAAAAACACATACTCACTAAACAAGGGGATAGGTGTGCGTGCAGCGTGAAAACAAACAAAAAAACGGAACAAACTAAACGGCAGTGAAAGTGCCCTAAACCTTTTTAATATATGGACTTTTTTTTAAAAAAAATGTATAATACAAAAAAGACTAATTTTTAATAAAATGTACAAAAATGTTAAAACCCCCTAAAATAAATCAAATTGATGAAATAAAAAAAAATTGATTATACTGAATAAAAAAATAAAAAACGTAAAAATAAATTTTTTTAAAATGAAAAAATAAATATAATGAATAATGAAAAAAAAATATAAAAATTAAAACTACATACGTGAAATACTTTTAGTATAAATATAAAATTTTGAATAGTAAAAGTGATCGTGCAAATATTTTAAGTGAAAAACCCCCCCAAAAAATGATTAATGTGAATGCAAAATGGAAGAAGACAAAAAAAAAAAAAAATTTTAAATTTTTTCCAAAACATTTTTTCAAAAATTTTTACATGGTATAATAGTGAAAAAAACCATTAGTGGTAAAAAAAAAAAATGGAATTATTTTTGGATGAAATAAACAAAAACCAAATTGAAAAGAACATGTGAGGAAGGAAAAAAAAAAAGGGGGATTAAATAGTGTTTGTATGTTTAAAAAAAATATGCATTTCATATTTTAAACCGAAGTGATAACAATCACCATAGAGTCCAAAAAAAAAGTCCTTTTAATTTTAATATAGTCAAATCCATGGCATCTGGTCCAATACATGTAAAACCTAAAAAAAAATACCTGAAAAAAAAAAAAAAATGAAAAAACAAAAAAATAATAATCATAATTAAAAAACTATGCAGTATGGGTTCCCTAAAACAAAGTGAAAGTTATAGGTTTCACTTCAATCCTGAGTTCTTATATTAAAAACAGGATCCTTACCATTCTGGGGGGAAGGGGGGGGGGGGGGGAAAGAAAAAAAAAAAAAAGGTTATTTTCCTGAACAACCACAACCAAAATTTTAATATTAATATTTAAAAAAAAAAAAAATTAAAATAAATAAAATTTAAAAAAAAATCAAAAGATGAAAAAAAGAAAAAATAAACAATTTATTTTTCAATTTTAAAAATGGAACCAAAAATCAATTGGGCATTCAAAAACCTTGAGGGAAATAGTATTTTAAAATGTATATCCACCTTGTTCTTTTTGGGGGAATAAATTCTTCCAATCCCCTCCACGTGGGGAAATTAGAGCTCGATCAATACCCCATATTTTCAAAAGAGTGGCATCACAATTGTGGACCAATTTAAAATGTTTTGGAATAGGTTTCAGACATGTAATATCTTCTTCATTTTTTGCTGCCAAAATTCCCAGGACATGTTCTCGAACGCTACGTTTGAATTCTCTTGTAGTGAGCCCTATATAAATCATTTCACATGGGCATGTGGCAAAATAGATTACACCAATAGTGTGGCAGGTAATGGTATGAGTGATCTTAAACTCCTTTGTTCTTGTGGAGTCCCAAAATTTCTCCATAGCCATTATGTTTGGACATGCCACACATTTGCCACATGGTTTGCAACCCCACTTAGGGCCTTTAGTATTACCCATTTGTGACTGATTACCTTTATGAAAGCTACGGACCAACATATCCTTTAAATTGGTCGATCTCCTGTACGTGATAGCAGGTTCCCCAGGTAGATATTTCTGTAGCGTTTCATCGCTACGTAGAATGTCCCAATACTTTTTGAGTGAATTCCTCACGTTTTTCCATCCATGATTATAAGTGGTAATGAATCTTACCTGATTCTCTTCCTTCACAGGTCTCTGGTTTTTAAAAAGATCTATTCTGTCACATGATTTTGCTCGATGATATGCTCGTTGTATATCTCTTCGCTGGTATCCTCTTTCTTCAAATCTTTGATTCAGTTCTTTCGCTCTTTTTTCAAAAAATTGAGCTGTAGAGCAAATCCTGCGGATTCTTAAAAACTGTCCAACTGGAATGTTACGAATCAGACTCCTAGGATGTGCATATTGAGCATGTAGGAGAGAATTGGTAGATGTTTGTTTTCTAAACAAATCTGTAAGAACATAACCCTCATTGTCAACATGCAAATGGATATCCAAAAAGTCAATATCCTGCCGACCATATTTATAAGAGAGCTTGATGTTCAATGAGTTGGTATTTAATGTTTTCATAAAGGAACTAAGTTCTTCCACAGTTCCTTGCCAGATAAAAAGAACATCATCGATGTATCTGCCCCAGTATTGTATATGATCAATCAGGGGAACAGGGTCAGTGCAAAAAATTACCCTTTCCCACAATCCCAAAAATAAATTGGCGTAAGATGGCGCACAGGCGGCACCCATTGCGGTCCCCTGTGTTTGTAAATATACGCCATCTTTGAATAGAAAAAAATTGTGTGTCAGGGCGAATTCAAGAAGCTCCACCAAAAAATTACATAGATCTCTATTCAAATCAGACATTTGCAAAAAACATTTAGTTGCATGAATTCCATCACCGTGTCTAATTGACGTATAAAGAGATTCAACGTCGCAAGTGACAAAAAACATGTCTTGTTCAAGTTGTAGATGTTCAACTTTACGTAACACATCATTTGTGTCCTTAATATAAGATGGCAGCGTCTCTACTATTGGATGCAAGAAATATTCAATGAATTTACAGATGGGCTCGCAGATGCTATTACGACTAGAGACAATCGGACGTCCTGGTGGTGTAACGATGTTCTTATGTACCTTTGGGAGTAAGTACAGTGTTGTCGTCTGTGGATTGGGAGTAATCAGACAGATCCCTCTGAAATTTTTTGGCTTTCTACGTAGCGATGAAACGCTACAGAAATATCTACCTGGGGAACCTGCTATCACGTACAGGAGATCGACCAATTTAAAGGATATGTTGGTCCGTAGCTTTCATAAAGGTAATCAGTCACAAATGGGCAATACTAAAGGCCCTAAGTGGGGTTGCAAACCATGTGGCAAATGTGTGGCATGTCCAAACATGATGGCTATGGAGAAATTTTGGGACGCCACAAGAACAAAGGAGTTTAAGATCACTCATACCATTACCTGCCACACTATTGGTGTAATCTATTTTGCCACATGCCCATGTGAAATGATTTATATAGGGCTCACTACAAGAGAATTCAAACGTAGAGTTCGAGAACATGTCCTGGGAATTTTGGCAGCAAAAAATGAAGAAGATATTACATGTCTGAAACCTATTCCAAAACACTTTAAATTGGTCCACAATTGCGATGCCACTCTTTTGAAAATATGGGGTATTGACCGAGCTTTAATTTCCCCACGTGGAGGTGATTGGAAGAATCTACTGGCCCAAAAAGAAGCAAGGTGGATATACACTTTAAATACTATTTCCCCTCAAGGTTTGAATGACCAATTGAGTTTTGTTCCATCTCTTAATTGAATAATAAATTAGTTTATTTCTTCTTTTCTTCATCTGTTTGATTTATTTGTTTTTAATTTTATTTATTTTAATTTTGTTTTTCTTTTTCTTTTAATATTAATATTTTGGTTGTGGTTAGTTTCAGACAAATAACCTTTTTTTTTTTCCCTTCCCCTCCCCCCCCTTCCTCCCAGAATGGTATAGGATCGTGTGTTAATATAAGAACATACAGGATTGAAGTGTAATCCTATGAACATTCACATCGTTTTAGGAGAACCAGTACATGCATAGTTTTTTACATTATGTATTATTTTTTTCTTTATTTATTTTTTTCAGGTATTTATTTTTTTAGGTTTTACATGTATTAGGACCAGCATGCCATGGATGTTGATCTATATATGACATAAAGGACTCACGTTTTTGGACTCTATGGTGATTGTTATCTACTTCGGATTTCAAATATGTAAATAGCTATATGTATTTATCAGCATTACAAACACTATTTAATACCCCCTTTTTTTTTTTTTTTTTCCTTCTCTCACATGTTCTTATTCACATTTGGTCTATGTTTATTTCATCACAGAATATATTCCATTTGGTTTTTTACACACTAATGGATATTTACACTATTATACACATGTAAAAAGATTTTAGAAATGTAGAAATTTTTTTTTTTTTTTTGTCTTCTTCACATTTGCATTCACATTAATACATGTATTGGGGTGGTTTTTCACTTAAAATATTTGCACGATTCACTTTTACATATTCAGAATTTTATATTCATACTAAAATGTATATTCACGATATGTAGTTTTAATTTTTATATTTTTTTACATTATTCATTATATTATATTTTTTCATATATATATATTATTTTTTTCGATTTTTATTTTATTATTCCGTATAATCAATTTTGTTTATTTCATCAATTATGTATTTATATTAGGGGTTATACACATTGTTGTACATTTTAAATATATTAGTCTTTTTTATATTATATATATTTTTTTCTAAATAAGTCCATATAATAATTAGGTATATATGTGGCACTTATCACTGCACGTTATAGTTTGTATCCTGTTTGTTTGTTTTCACAGCTGCACGCATCACCTATAACGCTTGTTTATGTGAGTCATGTGTTTTTATGTCATATGTTTAGGCCGGCCGGTTAACCAATAATAATCTACTACGCGTATACCAGCTTCCGGGTCCGGTTATTCCGAGGTGGAACGCATGATGCGTCCCACTAGGTAGTCATGTGATTTCACATGACGAATTTCCGGTTCCGGATTTGTAGTGTAACATGCGTTCCACGTGTTATAGTTGTTTAGACTACGTGTTTCCGGTTCCTGTTTGACGGCGTCCGTATATTTATATGAACGCGACTTCATGGCACAATCTTATATTTGGGGTATATTATTTTCATTATATTATATTATTTATGATTGTTTGTGATAATATTTTATGTATATTGATGTATTAGAGTGGTAATCCAATTAACATAGTCCGGCCCATCCATTTCCGGTTTTGTGCTACATATAGTTTGTTTGTCTGATTCAGAGCCATCCCCTTGAAAAAGCGTTCAGCGAAATGGGCGTCGGGGTGACACGGAGATCCAGCTGTCACTATCCTCTGGCTTTATCATCATTTTACATTGTGGACCCTTCCTCCTTGGTATGGTATTTTTGGGACGGTGCCAGTTGGTCGTTCCTTTTATTTATGCATTAGGAGACGGGTGTTTTTTCATGTATGCAAATTACTTTGTTGTGTGGATGTGACCCTGGATCTCCGTGTTCATACTTATTATTTTATCTGGGTTAAAGGTTTTTTCTTGTTGTATGTATGTATATATACATGGTGGTATATTTTTGTGGTGTTATTTATTGTGATCATGTATTATTAATAAAGATTTTGATATTTTTTTTAAATGGGTTCCTTTTTTGTCGGTTTAACTCTTGGGGACCACCAGTGGAGATGATTCTTGGGTTCCACAATTGGAGCTGATTCTTGGGGCCCACCAACGGAGTTGATTCTTGGGGTCCACCAACGGAGTTGATTATTGGGGACCACCAGTGGAGTTGATTCTTGGCGCCCACCATTGGAGCTGAATCTTGGGGCCCGTCAGTGGAGCTTATTCTTGGGGCCCACTAGTGGAGCTGATCCTTTGGGCCCACCAGTGGAGATGATTCTTGGGGCCCACCAGAGGAGCCGATTCTTGGGGCCCACCAGTGGAGTTGATTCTTGGGGCCCACCAGAGGAGCCGATTCTTGGGGTCCACCAGTGGAGTTGATTCTTGGGGTCCACCAGTGGAGTTGATTCTTGGGGACCACCAGTGAAGCTGATTCTTTGGGTCCACTAGTGGAGTCGATTCTTGGGGCCCTCTAATGGAGCGGATTCTTTGGGCCCACAAAGTGGAGTTAATCCTTGGGGACAACCAGTGGAGCTGATTCTTGGGCCCACCAGTGGAGTTGGTCCTTGGGCCCACCAGTGGAGTTGGTCCTTGGGCCCACCAGTGGAGTTGGTCCTTGGGCCCACCAGTGGAGTTGATCCTTGAGGCCCACTAGTAGAGCTGATTCCTGGGGCCCTCTAGTGGAGCTGATTTTTTGGGCACCCTAGTAGAACTGATTCTTGGGCTCATCAGTGAAGCTGATTCTTGGGGCCCACTAGTAGATTTGATTCTTTGGGGCCCACCGGTGAAGATGGTTCTTGGGCTCCAGCAATGAAGATGAATTTTGGGCCCACCCTACATATACTGTAAATGACTGCACATACTACACATGACTCTTGCACTCTGCCTAATGCTTTCAGCCTCTCTTTCTCTGCCATTTTATTGGGAACGCAGCACCAAGGCTGCAAGGCCCAGTGAGTCACCACGCCCAAGGACCCATAAAGGGCTTTCCCTGCTCCCCTGTGGACCAGTCTGAGCCTTGGTGGATTGATTGCAGTAATGAGACAGTTCTTCAAAGTTGAAGTTATTTAGCTTGGAAGAAGATAGCCTAGAGAGTGTGACGCTTCACTCACGGTTGGCCGCCATCTTGGATTGGTCCGGGGTCATTAGCTCACAGGATCGCTGCTTTTGGTAAGCAGGCTGGCACTCCAACATCACTTGGACCACACGGTATTCTCTTTCTGGCCTCAGCCACTTTTATTTGTCAAGCAGGTTATGGCAAAGAGCATCAAAACATAAACCAAACCCTGACCGTCCAGCCACTAACTAAACTCACAAAGACCCTCTCTACTAGCGGTCAAGACCTGTTGCCAAGCACCACCACCACATTCCTAATACCAGTAACCACTGGTTCCGTTCTCTCAAGCCTGGAGGAAGAGCCTCCCCTCAGCTCTTCTGCAGCTCCAGTTTCTGAAAGCAAACCACGCCCCCTGTCTTCCTGTAGGACCAGGCTTTTTATACACCACCAGGGACCTGCCCAAAACCTGTCCTGGAACACTTTCAATAAGAGCTGACCCAGGAACAGCCAAACTAA
This sequence comes from Phyllomedusa bahiana, assembly GCA_025379985.1. Taxonomy (NCBI): domain Eukaryota; kingdom Metazoa; phylum Chordata; class Amphibia; order Anura; family Hylidae; genus Phyllomedusa; species Phyllomedusa bahiana. The sequence goes on from JAODAL010013872.1 coordinate 14,880, forward strand.
TTATACACAGCTGCCAACTGCTAACTCTGGCTGACAACATACATGGATAGCTCCTACCACACCAATGCCAGGTAACCTTGGTGGCGTGTTGCTTGCAGGTCTCTGGCTGCCCAAAACCTTTCCTGGAACACGGGGAGTAGACACCCACCCAACATATTGCCTAATTTTGATAAGAACTGACCCAGGAATGGCCAAACTAACTATACACAGCTGCCAACCACTAACTGTGGCTGACAACATACATGGATAGCTCCTACCCACCAAGGCCAGGTAACCTTGGTGGCATGTTGATTGCAGGCCTCTGGCTGCACACCCCCTAATGACAGAAATATGCGACCACTTAAGGTCGCTCTGCCACATATGCCCTCTTTGATAAAGGCCGTAGGTCTTTTTCACCTCGTACAACCTCCCTCCAGGGTCAAAGCTTCGACTTTGGGGATCCTTCTCATCCCATCTTTGTTGCCGTCGTTCTCTCTGGAAGAGTACCCCGGAGACATACATTCCATTTTTACCCTTTTCCCCCTGGGTACTTGTCACTAAGGGTAACCTCCCCCTTACCTTTTTTGAAGGTGGAGACTAAATTGTCCACATACCACTCAGTCATGGTCTCATACCATGCACTCACCCCACAATGGACAACGGACAGGTCACAGTCACTTACCACCGATGACATAACCCATGCACGACCTGGAACCATCTCCAAGGGAGAACTTTCAGGATGCCTTCTAGTTAGCCCAAGGTTAGTAACCGGTGCATTCACACCGTGGATATCAGTGCCCTTATACCTAGTAGCTGGGCCATCCAACTCCTTGTCTGCCTTTTTCCATAAACAGACTACATTGTCAGTATTTCAACTGGGCAGTGTCCTCGCTATTTTGTGACCCACAGAGGCAAAGGACCTCTGGTTGGACCTAGCAACCATACTAGCTTTAAAGAAAGCTGTAATGACAGCACGCCTCACCATGGCCCCTAGGGGTGCACCTGAGCCTCAACCTGCTATGTCTTTGTCTGCAGGATTATAATGCGACCACAGCCTCTCTTTATCACCAGGCCCCTGGTTCTCACTGACCATCTCCTGACTCTGAGGCTCAGCTACAATCTCTACTCTCACTTTCTCCAACCCAAACTGGAGATATGTTGCCATCTCTGTACATAGTTGCTATGGTTGAACTCCCAGCGGAGTTTTAGTAACCTACTGGCTTTTAACCAGAGCCCACCTCAAGGCACATTGGACTTCTGTGGCGGGAGACTACCAGGTCACTACCCCTGACGTGACTTGCTTGCAGTGGCGGATGGGGTGTAGCGTGGTACAGTATCGTTAGATGTAGTCCGGGACAGGTGGAAAGGTCAGGGCAGGCGGCAGTCAATGAAGTCAGAGGTACAGAGCAGGAAACCTGGTACATGGCAATGGCAGGAACAGGACTACAATGCTTTTTCTATGGGCATGAGCACCAAAGATCTAGTAGGGATGACAGGGGGTGGAGAGAAGATATAGGTTTAGCACCCGGCAATTAACCAATTACCAGAATGCTGGTCCTTTAAATTTCACAGGGCCAGCACACGCGTGCCCTAGGGAGCAGCAGAGGCGCACAGGAAAACAGGAGCAAGGAGAGGTGAGTAAACTGTGGCAAAGACCCAGGGGATACAAGTGCATCCGCAGCCCAGTGGGAGGGCCACGGCATGACTCTCGACTGTACCCCCCTTCTTAGGCTTCTCCCTCTTTTTGACCTGGTGAAATTTAGCAACCAGAGGCAGAAAGATTGGACTCTGGCTCCCAGAAGAGCTCTTCAGACCTGAAACCCTTCCAGTCAACCAGATAATACTGCCTCCCCCTGACAAACTTCCTGACCAGAATTTTTTTACTTCAAATGGGACTCCTGTGTCTCTTAAAGGGGTTTTGCCAGGACGTGCCTTATCTGCTAAGAAGCAAATGTAAACATGCCACGATAGCTGAGAGAGACACAGCCAGAGCACAGAGCCGTGCATAATGGATCATGTGAAATGTTCACTCAAATAATCAAACTACAACTAGTGTATTCTGTATACAAAAGACAACACCTTTTCTCCACAGCAGCTTGAAAGCTTCTTCAGCCTCTTGAAAGCTCCCTCATGTTCCCTGTCATCAGATAATCACACTACAACTAGTGGATTCTGTATACAAAAGACAACATATTTTATCCAAGTCCCTGGAAAGCTTCTTCAGCTCCCTCTCATCAGATAAGAAGTGTGATCTGCGCAAGCCCGGCCAGCAGCTCTTGTCACGTCGTATCTAATAGAAGCTTTTAAGTAACTAAGGGCAGGTAAGGCAGCCTGTAACTCTCTCAGACTGCAATTTTTGTAATCACTTATATTTAGAAAAGTGATTACCCATTTTGGATGGCAAAACCCCTTTAAGTCCGAATCCTTTGGGAGAAGCAGTCGAGGACCAAGGGTTTCAGGAGGGAGATGTGGAAGAAGTTCAGGATGCGCATTGACGGTAGAAGGCAGACCTTGTAGGCCACCGGGTTAATGTGTCTGATGATCCTGAAAGCACCCAGGTACCTTGGACACAAATTGAGACTCGGAATCCTCAATCAGATATACAGCGCTAATAGCCAGACCTTATCTCCTGGGTTGAAGATCGGCAGAGGTCTTGGTGTGTGCAGACGCTTGTTGCAAGGACAGTTGAGTCTCTTGCCAGACAGCCATGAAGTCCCAAATTCGGGAATCCACACAGAGGCAGAGGAGGACAAGGATGCTGACCGTAGACAATGTAAAATGGTGAGGAACCAGATGAGTCGGAATTTAGATGGTTATAGGAAAACTCGGCCCTAGGAAGAAGGTTGGACCAGTTGTCTTAACAGGCAGAGACAAAGTGGCATAAGTAGTTCCCCAGGGCTTGATTCACCTTTTTGATTTGCCCATTAGTTTGAGGGTGATACTAGTTAACTTGCAGAGCTCGCCAGGATATAAACACGAATTGGACCTTTAGGTCTGAGACAACGTGAGGAAGTCCATGTAGGCGAAATACATGTTGGAAGAAGAGAGTGGCCAGTTGGGGAGCAGAGGGTAATCCAAAAAGAGGCATAAAGTTAGACACCTTGGAAAAACGGTCAGTAACCACCCAAATTACAGTATTGTTGGAGGAGGGTGGTAGGTATGTGATGAAGTCCATGGCGATATGGGTCCAGGGTTGACCTGGAATGAGCAAAGGTTGCAAAAGGCCGGCTGGCTTGAGACAAGAAGTCTTGTTCTAGGCACAAGTGGCACAAGATAGAACAAAGTCTTTGACATCCTGAACAAGATTGGGCCACTAGTAAAGACAAGCTATGAGCAGTAATGATTTTCGGATTCTGGGATAGCATAGAAGAATGCAATCACTTCAAGATTCTCTTTCTATAGGCAGAACATACAAAGGTTTTCCCCGGAGGGACAAGTTGGAGATCAATATGAGCAACAGTAATCAGATGTTCTGGGGGGACGATATGCTGAGACAGGGAATCGAGGCCAGCAGTATCAGAAGCACAAGAGAGAGCATCGGCTTTGATATTCTTGTCTACAGGACTGAAGTTTAACAAGTCAAAACAAGAGACAAAGAGGGACCATTTGGCCTGCCGTTTGAAGGTACAGGAGATTCTTATGATCCGTAAATATGGTTACCGGAGGGTGGGCCTCTTCCAGCAGATGGTGCCATACTTCCAAGGCCAGCTTAATGGTTAGCAACTCCCCATCCCCAATATTGTAATTTTTTAGAATACATTACACTTCATATATTAAAAATGATGTTTTAATATGAATATTCTTCTCTTGATTTAAATGCACATCTGTGTAATCCATGGATGTGTGGGTTCTACCAGGGGCATAGCTATAGGGGGTGCAGAGGTAGCAGTCGCTGCAGGGCCCTGTAGCCTGAGGGGGCTCAAAAGATTCTTAGCCACATATGAGGACACATGTATTGTAAATTACAAATGATTGCTGGGGGGCCCCCTTTTCACGTTTTGCATAAGGACCCAGAAGTTTCAAGTTACACCTTTGGGTTCCACCAAAATGGGAACAGCTGGTATAAAGCTGTTCTCTGTTCTGTCACAATCAGGGGGTCCTTAGTTTGAGACCCACTTTATGATGTCAGTATGTCCTATAAGGCACATGGAAAGGAGTTATCATGGTAAAATAATCCCTTTAGTATTTAGGTCAGGGAGCAATTTTTTGTAGGATTTCTTGGCAGTAGATGAAGACTTTACCTAATTATTTAGGTTACTTGGGACCTAACATATAATAGATAAAATAACAATAAGAAGTAACTTAAATTCTCTCTATTTTATACCTTCATTACACTTGACACAATGCAATATGTGACATGAGTGCTGTCACTGGTCTCCTTAAATAAAAATTGGCTCAATTGCCATTTCCAATTAATAAAACAATCACTCGCTTTGAAGAAACGATTGTTAATCCCATTATGCTTGAGTACAAGAAGAAAACAGAAAACGCTCACCAGTGACTCCCTTTCAGGTTAGCCGTCCGCACCCTCCTGATTGATTGCAGTGCTATGGGAAGGAGCCGTCGGCTGTAATGACTTGTAACAGAATACAAATGTTTGAAGAAATCTTCCGGCACTTGCGCAGAGAGGAATCCAAAAGTATTAAAGTAAAACGCACATTTTATTGAAAAAGTTTAAAAAACATGGATTAACATCAACCGCATGTCTACGCGTTTCGAGCCTATGTATCCTGGCTCTTAATCATAACATTCAAATAGTGAAAATGAACCTCCTTATATATAAATCCCCTAAAACCATCAGGAAATGCACCTGAATTTTAACCCTATGTTAACCATTATGTTGCAGCAGTGTCTAAGCGACTTATATAACATTAACTACACAATCATAACCATACAGATATATACATATGTCAAAAAAAGAGGAACCTATCCTATCAACAACTATGATGCTAATAAATATACAAAAGATCCGATTTATAATTCAAACCTTTGGGATACCGAGTGTCCAGCATGAGAATCCAAAAGGCTTCTCTGTTGGTAAGGCACTTCTTTCTATCCCCTCCTCTCCGTGGCTTATTAACCATTTCAATGGCTCTAACTCTGAACGATTCCAAACTACCTTGATGTATATCCCTAAAATGTTTAGAAGCCCCCGATGTTTTGCGTAAGCTATCATGTGTAATATCATATATATGCTCACGTATTCTTACATGCAAACTCCTTGTGGTGCAACCTATATATTGCAATTTACATGAATCACACCAGATCATATAGACTATGAAGGTACTATGGCAATTCATAAATTGTGAGATTTTAAACATTTTATGTGTAACAAATGAAGAAAAAACATCACCCTTCACCATATACTTGCACAGACCGCACCTGCTGGTGCCGCACTTGTACGATCCCTTTAAGTCCAACCATCTGTTATTGTTTGTTGCAGATATACTAGTGAACATGCTCGGGGAAACGATGTTTCCAATCGTCTGGGGCCTAGTGGACACAAACTTGCAGCCATTCGCAAGAATTGATCGTATCGTGGAATCAGTAGTGAGAATGGGTAAATATTTCTTTATTATATCTGAGATATCTTTGAACTGTCTACTGTATTGCATTGAAAAGACAAAGGGAGAAATTTTAGTCCCAGTCACTTTCGATTTGCATATAAGCTCAATCGTTTAAATAGATTTTAGTTTTGTTTATAGCCCCCCCCCGAAATCATCCACTTCTTAAAAGCCTCTCTGCGGGGTAGCCTTTTTTACTGAGGAGAAAATTTTTTTTCATTCTGAAAAAAAAAACTCACCCCTTTCTTTTTCCTTTTGGCTCGAAAAAATTCCCCCCCCTGGGGGGAGATTATGTATAAACATGCTCCCGGGGGGGGGCAGCTATTTGGCTTCCAAAAATACTTTTAACCCGAAAGGGGTTTTTTCAAAGGGGTTTTTGTTTTTCGGGATTTCGCCATTTAAAGGGGAAATCCCTGTCAGTTTTAAATCAAGAAAAAACCATTTTCTTATTTGTCCCCAATTAAATGTAAAGGACAAATTTTCTCAAATTGCCATTAATGAAAATCTAAAAATTTTTGGGAATTTCTAAAGCGTTCCCCTGCCAATTAGCAGGGTTGTCTATAAAACGCCCCCATACCAAATAATCTGTGAAAAAAACTTTTTATCCACTGAAATAAACCCCCAAAGGAAAAAACCTTTCCAACCCCGTGAAAAAAAAAAATAATTCGCCCCCCCAGTGATGGGGAAAAAAAACAGGGGGCCCATGGGGCCCAACCCCTTTGTACCTGCGGGGAAAAAATCACCATTAAAAACTAAAATAATTGTGCCCCAAAATGAAACCGTCCCCAAAGAGGGATGTACTGTTTTCCAAGGTTTCTCCATATCTAGTGTTTTTTTAAATTTAATTTAAAGTAATTTCCCCAATTTTATGGCCAAAAAAAAGGGGGTTTGGATTTTATAAAGGGGGCTTTTTGATATCCCCAAGAGCCCCTTTTTATATTTTTGGTTCCAGACAAGTTGGACCCCAAATGTTTTAAAAAGTACTTCCCAAACCCTTTAAGGGTTTAACCCTAGGGGAAACGTTTAACAACCCGGGCTGAAAATCCCTTTACCCAGCCATACATATTAGTTTTGTCGAAAAAGGGAAATTCCTTTTTCCCGATAAAATTGGGGGCGTAAGGGGGGAGGAAAATTCCCTTAGGGCACCTTGGGAAAAAGCGTGAAAAAAACTAGGTTTTTCAAAATTTTTCCCCCCCATCAAACTATTTTTTTGGGTTTGGGCCCAACCCAAAAATTTGTAATCATATCCCTCCCCCAAAAATTTTTTCCCCCTTTCTATTAAAAATTTCAGTAGGGTTAGGGCCCAATTTTTCTGAAAACTTTTTCTCCAAAAATGTATAGAGCGTTGTTCAAAAAAAATTTAAACCCCTTTAAAAAGGGGTAAAATTCTTTGTGCTCATCTACAGAAGATTAAAACATAAAACCCCGTTTTAAAAAAAAATGCTTTTTTTCCCACCTTTAAAACCCTAAAAAAAGGGGTTTGACACCCCTTTGATGGTTTATAAAAAGTTAAAAATCAGTCGTGGGAGCACAAATTTTAAAACCCCTTTTTTTTAAAATTATTTTTGATCTGTTCAAAATTTTGTACCCCCCAACCAAAAATTGAGCCCCGTATAAATTTCGAAACAATAGTCCCCCACAACCCCTCATGTTCCCTTGGGGAGGGGGGAAAACCGGGAAAAGGAACTCCGTTTTCGGGAAGTTCTGGAAAATTTTCCTCTTTGTTTCCCCCCGCGGGGCCCTCCCCCCCTTTTGGGGAAAAGGGTGAGCGCCCCTGGGCCCCCCTTCTCCCATTTTTTTGGGAGGTCTAAAATGTTTCAAAACCCCTTCATTGGGGTCTTTAATTTTTCGAGCGGGGAAGTCCCTTGAACCCTGAAGTGTCCCGAACAAAAAAGGCATTTTACCCCCCATAAAAAAGGAGAAAACGAAACCCCTTTTAATTTCGTCTCCTATATTGATTTTTCTTTAAATTTTGATTTCAAATTTCTTTTGCCGAAAAAAATCCTGTTGCCCCCCCCTTAAAAAATAAATTTTTCCTTTTTTATAATCAAAAGAGCCCCCGGGGGGAATTTCGTTTTGTTTAATGATATAATACTTTTTTAAATCCCTTATCTATTTTTGGGATTTAAAATTTCCCCCTTTTCAAGGTTTTAAAACAAAGGGATTTTTCCTGTTTAAGATGTTAAAAGGTTTCCCTTTTTGTGAAAAATAAATCTTTTTTCCAACTTTACGTGTTCTTTTTCATTTTTTTTATTACCCAGGTGCATTAATTTAAAAGGAAAAGGCATTTTAAAGTATTTTCCCATTCTTTAATGAAATTTCTCCAAAAAGGAAAATGTGGGGATTTGTTAACCCCAAAACCCCCTGGGGTCATTTTTTTTGCCCAAAATTATGACTGAAAGCTGGTACAATCCCCCCCTATAATTTATTTGTTGGGGACTTGACCCTTTTCCCCCTTTAATCGAACATTTTTTTTGTTTCAACTCAAATTTTTCCTTTTAGTGGCTTTTTTATTAAAATCCTTGCCAAAAAATTGGACATTCTCTTTACGTTACCCTGGTTATCTCTCCGAAAAAAAACCAGGGTTATCAAAAATTACAACCCCTTTTTTTAGGATAGTGCGCTATACTTATTGCCCCATATTGTGCTTTTAAAATTTTTTTTATTTAGGAATCCCTCCCATAGGGGGAAGTTTCAAAAATAACGGGGGAGCATAATCTTAAACCCCCCCAACCCAAAGTTTGGGATTTACAAGAAGAAAAAAAAAAAACGCTCACCCAGTGCCCTCCCTTTCGGGGTTTACCCCCCGCCCCCGCACCCCCTATTGATTGCAGTGCTAGGGGAAAGGGAGCCTTTCCGGCTGTAATGCCTTGAAACAGAATAAAAATGTTTGAAGAAATCTTCCGGAAAATTGCGCAGAGAGGGAACCCCAAAAAGTTTTTAAAGGGAAAAACGCACATTTTAAAAAAAAGAAAAAAAAAAACATTTTTTTAAAATAAAACCGTTTGTTTTACTTTGTTTCGACCTATTTTAACCCTGGCCCTTTTTTCTTTAAAATTTTAAATAGTGAAAATGAACCTCCCCTTTTATATAAATCCCCTAAGACCATAAATGCCGGGGACCGCAGGTGCGGTCCCGTGCAAGTATATGGGGGAAGGGTGATGTTTTTTTTTTTTTCAAATTTGTTACAAAATAAAATGTTTAAAAACTCCCCAATTTATGAAAATTTCCATAGTACCCCTTTATAGTCTTATGATCTGGGTGTGATTCATGTAAATTGCAATATATAGGTTGCCCCCACAAGGAGTTTGCATGTAAGGAAAACGTTTAGCATAAAAATACCCCCGACCCGGGCAAAGTCGGCCCCCGGGCCCGGGTCCGGGCCCCCCCCGCTTGTTTTGGATGCAAAACCCCCTGGGGTACCATGCCCCAGGTTCTGCTTTAAAAGTAGCCCTGACGCCCGCCCCGGCCCCGGGGATTTGCTTTGTATGAACCGCCCCCGGGCCGCACGCTACTTTTTTACTGGGATGGTTGGGTTTTTTAAAAGGGGGGCCCTACAAGGGCCAGTTTACAGCACTCCTGTCCCCCAAATTTGGGATTGTGTCCTAAATTTTTATAATCAAGGAAAAAAAATTTTTAAGTGGCAACAGGATTTTTCTGCAAAAGGACATTTGAAATCAAAAACTTAAAAAAAAATCAAAAATAGGGGGACGAAAAAAGAAGGGTTTTCGTTTTCCTCCTTTGGATTTGGGGGTTTAATAAGCCCCTCTTTTTACCCGGGCACCTTTTAGATTCAGAGGGACTGTCCCGACTTTAATTTTGAATGTACCTAATTTTAAGTTTTGAAACATATAGACCTCCAAAAGTAAAAACTGGGGGGGCCCAGGAGTTACGGGGGGAGCGTCCCGGCGCTGGCGGCATGATCATCACGCCCACCAAACCCGGGGAAACCCCCTCGGAAAAAAGATTAGCGCGCTCGGGGCCCGGGGAAAAGGTAAGCCAAGGTGAGTATCAGTGTTTGTTTATTTGGTCAAAAAACTATTATACCTGCCTGTGGGGGAAACCCCATCTATATACCCGCCTGTGGGGAAACCCCCATCTCTATTCCTGCCTGTGGGGAACCCTATCCCATTTTTAATTTCCTGTGGGAAAACCCCCCCATCTAATACCCGCCTGTGGGAAGCCACTATCTATAACCTGCCTTTGGAAGCCCCCATCTAATAAACCTGCCCTGTGGGAAGGCCCCCAAAAATAACCTCCCCCCCAAACCCATTTTAGGCCAGGGGAAGGGCCCCCCCCAAAACCCCCCATGGCCCCCCCCCGGGCCCCCCGGTGGGAAAAGCCCCCCCCAAGTGCGGGTCCTGCCCCCGGTTTGGGAAGCCCCCCCCCCCAATCAAAAACTGGCGCTTGGGGGCCCCCCCCCCTTTTTATTGACCTGGGCCCGTGGGAAGCCCCTTTATATGCCCTGGATTTTGGGAAACCCAAAACTATTTCCTGCCTGTGGGGGAAAACCCTTTTCCTATTTTGCCATGGTTTGGGGGGCCCTACTTATTAGCCTCCCGGGGGAAAGCCCTTTTCTATATACCTTGTGTGGGGGAAACCCTTTCTATATGCCCCCGCCGGTTTGGGGAAAACCCTAACTTTTTTACCTGCCTGTGGGAAGCCCTATCTATTTTTTTGCCTGGGGAAGCCCTTTTATACCTTTTTCCCCGTGGGAAAAACCCCTTTTAAAAAATCCTGCCCCGTGGGAAAAAATATTTCCGGGGGGGCCCCATTTTAACCTTTCCTGTTTGGGAAAACCCCCTTTTCTCCATTGTGTGGGGTTAATAACCGCCCTGGTTTAAATATACCCCGGGAAATTTTCAATACCTGCCTGTGTGGGCCCCCCAAACTTTTAAAAAACCCCTTTTATTCCTTGACCCGTATGGAGCCCTTAATCCCCAGTTAAAAAATTTAAAAAACCCGCCTGTTTTGGACCCGAACTAGCTATAAAAACCCGCCTGTTTGGGAAGCTTTAAAAAATGTTTTTTCCGGCCCCCGTATGGGGCCCTAAATAGCTATATACCTGCCTGGGTTTTGGGGCCTTAAAATTTTACCCTGCCTGGGGAGTACTATATCTAACTATATACCTGTTGGGGGAGCTTTTCTAAACTTTTAAAAACGGGTTTAGGGGAGCTGTACCTTTTCCCATAATTTCCCGGCTGAGGGGAGCTGAAACCATCTATAAATTTCCCCCCTTTTTGGGGGCTGTACCTATCTATATTCCGCCCCGGGGGAGCTGTACCTATCTTTATTCCGCCTGCAGGGAGCTACTGTACCTATCTATATTCTGCTCTGAGGGGAGCTGAACCATCTATATTATCTGCCTAGAGTGGGAGTCTGAACCTATCTTTTATCCATGCCTGTGGGGTGCGGGGTATCGTATCTATATACTGCTGTCTGGTAGAGTTGTATATGTCTATATACATGCCAGCGTGGTACCTATTATCTATTATACCATGACTGAACTGAGGGGAGCGTGTATATACCTGATGACCTGAGGGGAGCTGTATATTTAACTGCCAGGATGAGGGTGATCATCAGTCATAAATACCCTACCTTACCTGAGGAGAGTGATGATACCTGACTCTTCTCTGAAGTTACCATGAGTAAGGCAGGTATATAGATACATCCCCCCATTAAGTTTCACAAAAATAATCACCCAAAAACGATTTTTTACCCCACGTTCTCCATATGTTTTATTAGTCCGGCCCTCCGAAAGCATTGCACTTTCAAGCGGCACCGTTGCGGAAAATTAATTGCCCACCTCCTGATATATATGATATATACTCATCGATAGCTTACACAAAACATCGGGGGGCTTCTAAACATTTTAGGGATATACATCAAGGTGTGATTGGAATCGTTCAGAGTTAGAGCATTTAACAAATGGGTTAATAAGCCACGGAGAGGTGGGGATAGAAGAAGTGCCTTACAAAGAGAAGCCTTTTGGATTCCTCTGATGGGACATACGCTGGGTTTCCCAACTCGTTTGAATAATAAAGAGTATCCTTTTTTGTTACGCGTAATATTCTTATTAGCATCAGTCGTTTGTGATAGGATAGGTTCTCTTTTTTTGACATATGTATATATCTGTATGGTTTTGATTGTGTAGTTAATGTTATATAGTCGCTTCTTTGGACAACTGCTGCAACCTAATGGTTAACATAGGGGTTTTAAAATTAAGGTTGCATTTCCTGATGGTCTTTTTGGGGATCTTTATATATAAGGTAGGTTTCATTTTCACTATTTGAATGATATTGATTAAGATGCCAGGATACATAGGCTCGATATGCAGTAGACATTCGGTTTGGATTCTTAAACCATGTTTTTTAAACTTTTTCAATAAAATGTGCGTTTTACTTTAATACTTTTGGATTCCTCTCTGCGCAAGTGCCGGAAGATTTCTTCAAACATTTGAATCCCATTATGCCATTAGTTTCTCAGTATATGCTTCTTCACATGAAATCCCCAGACTAATTATAAGAGATTATTTTTAATGAGACAGAATAAGCATGGGATTTATTAGTATCATTAGAATAATGTATTCCCCATAGATATGAGCAGAGAATAAAAACATCACTTTTATATTTGTTTAGCTGAATCTCAGTGGGGTAGTAAAGATAATCTATTGTTGTACATTACAATTTACATTCATTTAAAGTTCACAACAAGGCAATTCACAGAGGCAGGTTAATTTCTGTGTTACTGTATCATCTCTTATCCTACTCACCAGTGACATAGTAACTGCTAAAGCCTCACGCCACTACTATGTGCTTCTCCTGTTAGATTTGTCCTCTGCCTTTGCATGTCGACCACTCAATACATGACTACAAATCCTCTCACTCTCTCAGGCATCATGGACTGGCCCCTTATCTAGATCTCCTCAAATCTCACTGATCGAAAGATTCAGCATATCTCCACTCCTACATAGAGATGGGCGAATCGGATTTCTTAGACGAAGTGGAATTCGATTAACGAAATTTCAGGAAAACTGCGGGTTCTGAACGACAGTCTAAACTTTGGCGTACTTCGGGTGATTATGGAAGGTGTGCTATTCATTGATAAAATGGCTGCGAAAAGACATGGCGTTCAATGTTTGTTGGCAAAGCACTCTGGGTATGGAAAAAGAAGGGTACGTAGCCTGAATGAACATGTGCAGAGATGAAGCCAATCAAACGAGGTATACCGGCGGGATTTCTGTGACGTCACCGCAACTATATAGACTGAGCGCGCCGCTGGGAGCTCACACTCCTCTCACTGTACTGACAGGGAACGGTGCTGCTGCGGGTGATAGCGCTTCTGAAGAACTGATTTTTTTTCATCAGCGATTTTTGTGGGGTGTCTCTAGCTTGTCTAGAGCACTGTTCTCTGACTGTTCTATTTCTGTTTTTTTGGGGTTATTGGGATATGAAATCCAGTGTGCGTCCACCATGCAGCTGCAATCTAATTCAACTGAACCAAGTGGGATCGAAAGCAGTTCCTGTTGTATTAATTTAAGAAACCGCGTTTTTACCAATAAAATTACACTCTCTTTTGGCTCTAAAATTCTATGGCAATTTACATCCAGGGTTAATTAAGCGTTGTTTTTGCTGCTGTGCTGAACAAAAATAAAAACCGTCTCTTTTTTATCGCCGCAAATATATATTTTTTTTTTGGGTTGCCTAATTAACAAGCAAAGGTAATTACATATCTTTTATATCTTTGTTGTGTGCGTAGATAAAAACTACTCCATTGGAACACGCTACTACGATCACTAGTTTGTGGTGGGCTCAATTCTATTGCGCAAATTTACGCATCAGGGTTAATTAAGCGTTGTTTTGCTGGTGTGCTGACAAATAATAACGTCTTTTTTTTTTTCAACGCCTAAATTATTATTATTTTTTTGGTAGCTAATTCTCAAGCAAAGGTAATTACAATTTTATCTTTGTTGTGCTGGAAGTAGAAATACGCCATTTGTTAACACGCTACAAAGATACCTAGTTTTTGGTGGTCTCAATTTATGGCGCTAGTTACATCCAGGGGTTATTTTATGCGTTGTTTTGATGGTTTTGTGCTGACAAAAATAACTCGTCTTTTTCAACGCCATAATCTATATTATTATTTTTGGTAGCATAATCACAAGCAAAGGTTATTTACCAATTTTATATCTTGTTGTGGGCGTAGAAAAAATTACACCATTGTAAACACGCTGACAAAGCTACTAGTTTGTGGTGGATAGCTCAATTTCTATTGCGCAATTTACATCCAGGGTTAATTAGCGTTGTTTTGCTGCTGGTGCTGACAAAAACTGTGTGTGTGTGTTTTTCAACGCCCAAATATATGATTTTTTTTTTGGTAGCCTAATTACAAGCAAAGGTTATTACAATTTAATCTCTGTTGTTGGCGTAGAAAATACGCCATTGTATCAGTTTCCAAGTACATAGTTTGTGGTGGCTCAATTCTATTGCGCAATTATAACATCAGGGGTTTAATTAAGGTTGTTAATGCTGGTGTGCTGACAAAAATATAATACACGTCTTTTCAAGGCAAACATATATATATTTTTTTTGGTAGCTAATTCACAGCAAAGGTTAATTACACTATTATCTCTTGTTGTGTGGCGTAGAAACATACGCCATTTAATACTGTACAAAGCTAATAGTTTTGTGGTGGCTCAATTCTATTGTGCAATTTACATACCAGGGTTATATTAAGCGTTGTTTTGCTGGTGTGCTGACACAAAAAATCCGTCTTTTTCACCGCCAAATATATTATTTTTTTTTTTGGTAGCCTAATTCACAAGCAAAGGTTATAATACAATTTTATCTCTGTTGTGTGGCGTGGAAAATACTCCATTGTAAACGCTACAAAGAGTATAACTAGTTTGTGGTGTCTCAATTTATTGCGCAATTTACATTCAAGGGGTTAATTAAGCGTTGTTTTGTGCTGTGTTGACAAAAATAAACGTCTCTTTTCAAATGCTCAAGTAAATATATCTCTATTTTTTTTGGTAGCCTTAATCACAAGCAAAGGTAATTACAATTTTAATCTCTTGATGTGTGGCGTGAAAATACGCCATTGTATACGTACAAAGCTATTGATTGTGGTGGCTCAATTCGATTGCTGCAATTTACTCCCAGGCGGTTATTAAGCGATTGTTTGATGGTGTGCTGAAAATAAACCGGCTTCTTTTTCAACGACAAATATATTTTTTTTTATTGGTAGCCTAAATCACAAGCTAAGGTTAATTACAATTTTATCTCTTGTTGTGTTGGCCGTAGAAAATACGCCATTGTACACGCTACAAAGATACTAGTTTGTGTGGTCTCAATTCTATTGCAGCAATTTACATCCAGGGGTAATTAATCGTTGTTTTTTGTGTGTGCTGACAAAAATTAACCGTCTTTTTTAAACGCCAAATATATATTTTTTTTTTGCTAGTGCCTAATTCACAAGCAATGGTTAATTACAATTTTATCTCTTGTTGTGTGGCGTAGGAAAAATACCCATTGTAACACGTTACAAAGCATACTTAGTTTGTGGTGGACTAAATTCTATTGCGCAATTTACATCCAGGGGTTAATTAAGCGTGTGTTTGCCTGTCTGTGCTGACAAAAATAACGTCCTTTTTCAACGCCACAATATTCAGTTTTTTTTTGGGTAGCCGTAATTCGACACTGCAAAGGTTACATTACAATTGTATCTTTGTTTGTGTGGTCGGAAAAATACACCATTGTAAACACGGACTACAAAGCTAACTAGTTTGTGGTGGATCATATTCTATTGCGCGCCTCCTATTTACATCCAGGGGTTAATAAGACGTTGTTTTGCTGCTGTTGCTGACAAAAAATAAACCGTCTTTTTCAACACCGAAATATTATACATTTTTCTTGTAGCATAATTCACAAAGCGAATGTCTAATTAAGTATGTTTGTGCTTTTACATTTAGTTTAAAACACACCAGTGCGTGTAAACGACACATACAGTAAATTTCTTCCTGGCCATTTTGTGGAGAGAATTTATATCAAGGGTTACCCCAAGGCTTGTAATGGGTTCATTTGGAGTTCAAAAACAGGGTGTATAATTTATCTAATACAGATAGCTTCATCAAAACATGTCTGACATTTAGAACAAACAGTACTTGTCAGACAGAGAGGTAGGCAGCTCTGCAACTAGCGAGTGGCAGTGGCACAAACATTTCTGAACCGGGCCCAGGTCCGCAGCCACCAGCAATAGGGGACGTCGACCAAGCATGGTAGGTCAATGGTAGAACGGCCAGACAACTGCCGCTGTCATATAGCGCACGTGTGTTGTTCGAGCGCAACCAAGGGTTCTTGATTGGTTGACTAGGTCTCCTCTTCCTACCAGATGACATCTGACAACCCCAGACAAGAGTCTGTGGGAACCTCAGAACCTAAAACACTTAGTTGGCATTTGGCCCTCATGCGAAGATCGGACGTCAGCGCGCTCCCTCACCTGTCTTCCAGCCGCCTCTGTCCCATCCAGTTCATAGCCAGGGTTTTACTTTGTGGTTGGGCTCGCCGCCACTTTATAGCGAGGTGATGAACATTTTGTAGGAGGGCAGTCAGCAGCTATTTGGCAGACGACTGGAGAATAATGGGGCCGCAATATCCCCAGCATTTGCATTGTAGGCGGCAAAAAGTATAGCATGTGGAGAGTGGCGAGTGGGATGGTCATGTGGTGAGAGGTAAGACCTCGGCGTACCAAGTACGGGATGAGGACAGTAGTGACGATGAAACACAAATAGATGATGATGTAGCAGACCGCACTTGGAGCCGGCGGGAAGCAAGGGCTCATCTCGTCAGGAGAAGAGGCGTCCGCTTGCGCGTTCAGCAGCGCGCAGCCAGCAAGTGGAGTTGTGTGGCCGTGACGTCAGCAGGGTAGCGCAGTTGTGAGGTCCGGGAGGCCCATAGCGGCACACGGGGTAGAAACCCGCTTCGCAGGTCACAAGACAGTAAGCAGGCACAGGGGCACTAAGCGACGCAGTCTATTCATTGGCTTAGCGGCGGCAGTAGTCACTCAGTGCGGAGCGGCTGTGGCTGGTTGTTAATGAATCAGACTATCGCGCGGTTGTGGCAATTCTTTGCTAAGACACCTGAGGAGCCGAATATGGGTATAGGTAGAATCTGTTGGCAGAAAGTGAAGCGTCTAGGCCAGGTGAGCTAACGTTGCACAAAACGGCCTCTGCCGTCTACACTTGCAGCGTCACATACGGTGGCCTGGAGAAGAAACGTGGCGACTCAGATGTGGTATGGTCCTTCTGCTCGCTGCAAGCAGCAGCAAGGAGCCAGTGGCAAAGCATGCATTTCAGCCATTCAAGGCTCCACCACCTAGTGAAGAAGGCAGCTGTTTCATCTTTGACAATCCTTCGCCCGGTCCACAGGCTCACATGATCCTCACTAACCTCATGGCGCCATGCGTCGTTCAGAGAGGCGATTGTAAAGAGAGACAACAGTATGCGTCAACTTCTAAGGTGCAGGCAGGACTGACCGTCTGGCTCCTGGTCCAAGTTTTTTGGTAATAGCAGTCCCTTCCCTTTCCAAATGGTGGACTCGGACCATTCGAGAACTAATGACTTGTGCCGAGCCGAGATGGAGAGGAGTTCCAAAGCACGTATTTTCTTTTCAAAAAAGGCACTTTGTCGTACCAGCACTTCATAAATATGTAGAACATGAATAGTGGGTCAGTCCGTGAGCTATCGGTTTGTTCCTCAAGGTACACGCGCAGCGCGGGACGTCTGGAGCTGTAAACTTCGGTCCAGGGCCAGTACATGTCCTTTACGGCCCACTGGCGGTATATGTTGGCTTCCTAGCTCCCAATGGGCACACCAACAACTTGGACAGGAGACGTCCGCTTTCTCCTCCACGTTGTCCAAAACTGATGCATCCTGGCCAATGTGCGCTCCTCTCCCAACTCCACACCACCACTCCCACCATCTCTCTAGCCTCTCCACAAGTACTGCTCCATAATACCACATCCGTGTACGGGCACAGGCGGTTGTACGACAGTTTACACCTAGGCTTTGCCTCGGCGAAACGAAAGTCACACGGGGCAGGAATCGCTCCGCGTCATGCAGCAAGAAATCGATGTGTGGCTTTCTCGCCCAACTGCAAATCTCGGAACCACTGGGGACGGACGCAATGGGAGGACATGGTGTCCGCGCTGCAACCGAGGAGGATGGTCCATGCGCCTTGCCGGGACGGACGTCGTTCAATTGGTTGTAAAGGGTTACCTGAAGGTCTTTCACACAGATCTTCAGAACATTCTGAAAATGGCTCAGGAACTGTGCATGCACGTTATCCATTCGTTACAAAGCCAGGAAACCTCCTCGGAGTTCTGTGGCGTTTGGCAGCGGCAGAACGGCTCCCCCAACACGCTTGATTTGCGAATTGTGTGGTTTCCAACCCGCTGGAATTCCAGACCTGACAATTGTTGGACCGACTGTATGACAGAGAAAAGGCCATTAACGATCTTTTTGATGATCCAGGCAAAGAGAAAGAAGTACTCCACCTGTGTAACTTTGATGTCAGCTAGTCTGGCAGCTCATGAGGACACTTGCCGTTTGTTGAGGCCATCGCGGGAGGCACGTTATTTGGTCAGTCGCCCAGGACTACGGGATGAATAACGTCATTCCACGCATGTCATGTCCTGGAACAGATGCTGAAAAAATCTGTCTGGCAGGGGACCTGGAGACGCTTGTGGCGTACTACATCTCGTGGCAACAATGAGTCCTGTGGGGACTGAATATGGAGGAGGGAGGAGGAGGAGGACTCATTGGAGCAGAATCATTGTGTGGTGAAATGAGTGGATTTTATACCAGAGGTGACAAGAGAGGAGGAGCAGGAGCAGATGGAGGTGGTGGTTGGAGTTGAGGAAGACGTGGAAGTTGACTCCCAAGCACCGTGGCAGTTATACAGTGGACAATGGAGGCTAGGGAGCCCTCGGAGTCACTTGTGGCAGATGTCCCGCAGATGACTTATTTGCACTGGCTAGTGACAGACGAATAGTCACAGCATCGGGCAGTAGGGATATGACTTCTGGCTCTTCACCCTATTGGACCATCGACTACCGGTCCAAAATGCGGAGCCTTTTTCCCAGCTATTGAAGGGAAGACAAACTGCAAATAAAAAACTATAGGGAGAAATCCTCCGTAATCTGTTGGCCGCTGCCTATGTGCGGCATGTCCCTCCTTGACAGGTCATGACCGGGGGGTTCTCAGCGATCACGTACTACTGCCGCGGTGATGGGGGTAAGGATGGGGGGGAGGTAGGAGCTAGATCACCAGCTCCATCAGCAGTACCTGAAAGTATGGTAGTCACTAAGATTGGCAGCTTACCTTCCACATGCCTTGTGAGTTGAGGGGGCCAGTACCAGGCAAGCAGCAGCAGGTCTTGGAGCGATTTCCTGAACACCAACAGGTTGTGGCCTACTTGGGACATAGCAACTGCTGCCACCACCAGTTAGAAGATCGCTGGAATAATGGGCAGCCACTGGATGTGTGGCCGCCCAACTTGCACCGAATTGTTTGCAGTAGGAGAAGAAGTGTCCTGAACCCGGCAGGTAGTCGTTGCTTCCAGAGCGGGTGTACAGTGCGGCGGGGGCATCCGTGACCCCAAGGAGAATACCCTGTGTCCACGGGAACCATGTCTGAATACGATGCTGACATTTGTCAGATGAATCCAGACAGTGTTCGGCAGGATTTCACGCACTACCATATGCCATTAGGCGTCAGTCTGGGTTCAAACTACCATGCCTCAGCCGACTATTCTGATGCCCGCCACCGCCTGTTCCTATGCACAACACATCTGTGATAGTTATTCCATCTCTGCTACATATCTGTCGTTACAAGGGAATGGGTATTGCTACTCAACACTCAACACTCGGTCATTGTGCCACGCTTTGTGGCTCATGCTGCTGCTGCTTGTTGCTGTCTGCCGTGACATCCGCACACTGTTTCATTGTGCCATACTGCGGCATCGGTAATGTTTTGCCACCCTCCAGAATTGTCATTGTGCCACTCTCTGACCTCATGCTGTTGCTCCTGGTCATCACATCACCGTCTCTGTTGACATTGTGCCCACTGCCTGACCTCAGGATGCTGCCGCCGTGACCTCCGCTCTCACGTTCATTGGGCCGCTCTGTGGCCATGAATACTATTTTGCCACCGCAGATTGTATTGTGCCACTCATTGAACCTCATGCTGCTGCTGTGACTCCTGTCGTGCCCTCCACACTGTGTCATTGTGCGCCTGTCGGACCTCATGCTGCTGCCTGTGGCAGCTGCGTGCCCTCCACACTGTGGCCATACTCCTGTTTTTTGCCACCTCCAAGAATTTCTGATCAATTGTTTCTGCCACTGTTGACCTCATTGTGTGATGTGGATGCTGCCGATGCCCTCCACACTGTGTCATCTGTGCCACTGTCTGAACTATATGCTGCGCTGTTGCTCCTGCGTGCCCTCACTACTGTGTCGTACTTGTACCACTCTTTGGCCTACTCCTTTTGCCGTGCTGTCCAGAATATGGTCATTGTTGCATCCTGACCTCATGCTGCTGCCACGTCGAACATCACACTGTGTCATTGTGATACTTGCAGGCCTGGTCCTGTTTTGGCCACTTCCAGAATGTTCATTGTGCCATGTCTGACATACATGCTGCTGTGGCTGCCGCTCGCGTTGGTCACCTCCACCTCTGTCACCTAATGTTTGCCACCTGCAGCTCTCAGATTTGTTTCTTTTCCAGCTTTTGCTGCCATGACTTTCTCAGGGCTACGTTCTGCTTCAGTTTTCTGGTCTCGTTTTGCCACCCATAAGTGCCCAGGGCAGTTTTATAGTGAAGCGATGCTAAGAGCGGCGGCAGTCATGTGCGTGTCATATAAAAAACACAAAAACATTGGTATGAAGACCAAACCAAGCTCCCTCTGCATATTGAAGCATCGGCACAACGTCTTATACAGCACCCTGCAGGTATGTGAAGACTGAAATAGGCCGCTTTTTAACGCGATTCGTGCGAAGTAATTACGCGAACGAAACGAATTTTTGTCGGAAAAATTCTGGCGAAGTGAGGCCGAATTGAATTATTTGGAACTTGCCCATCTCTTACTCTCACACCACCTCCTCGCCTCTCGCAACGCTCTCTGTTGGTGCACCCCAGGTTCAGTCCTGAGTCCCCTTCTCTTCTCTACACTCTTGGCCTGGGTCAGTTTAGAGGCTCTACACTCTCACCGGTCCCACATGTCTGCTGCCTTGTAATTACCTTTGAGTACTCCCTGTCCTTCAAACCACATATCCAAGCCCTTACCTCTGCCTGCCACTTACACCTGAAAAATATTTCTCATATCCGCTCATTCCTTGACTTCGATACTCCAAAAATGGTAGTCCATGCCCTTGTCATCTCCCACCTAAACTACTGCAACATCCTTCTCTGTGGCCTCCCGTCTAGCCTCTTGCTCCCTTCACAACCATCCTCAACTCTGCTGCCCATTTTATCCAGCTCTTCTTGCTACTGCTTTGCCCTTCACCTGCAATCGTTACACTGGCCATCCAATGCTTAGTGAATTCAGTTAAAATTACTAACCATGATCTATAGGCTTCTCAATAACCTCTCCACCTCCAATCAATCTTCTTAATGGGGATTTATCACTTCATCATGTTAGTGTGTTGCTCTGGTACTGTTCAGTTTCGTAGTAATCAAATCTCAGGGGCGTTTCGTAACCTCACTGTTGGTGTGTTTCTTAACGTGAAGTGCGGAATGAGACATCACTCCACCCCTTACAACTGTTTTGATCAGTCCCGACGGTCACGTGTGCTTCCCCCCTCTGCTGTCTCCCGCCCCCTCTCAGTCCACATGTCACTGTGTTTGTTCCTCTCCCTATGCAGTCTTATTTTGTAAGGATGTTTGTTTACATAACACCAGGCCTGCATTTCAGTTCTGCTGTCTTCTATAAACCAAGAGCACTGTTTTCTTCTCCTCTCACAGCTGGAGGTTTGTTACAGTTGAATCCAGTCTTCTATGAACTCATCCAGAGCAGAACTCATATATTAGGCACCGAGCACAATTCTGCTGTTTTCTGATTGTAGAAGCAGCTGCAGGGTTACTGTGCAGCTGCTGGCTGTGCTGAGTGAATTGTTGCTGGCCCCTTATTATGAGTGAGAGAGGCAGGAATGCGTGCTCTCGTGGATATGACCGGGGACCAGACAGAATGTAAATTAGTAGAGCCATCAGCCAATGAAATGAAAGGAGGTGGAATCTGACTGGCACTGGGGAACAGTGTTTACAGAAAACGAAGATAAGGGAGACAGTGAAAACAAGACAGATTTGCAAATGACATCCAATTGCAAAGTTGCTTGTTTTCACTGTCCTCTTATTCTGAAGACCATTTAATGAAATTATGTAACTTCTTGCATTTACATCTTCAAATACCAACCCTCACACAATCTTCGCTCCTCATAGGACCTTCTTCTTTGCTCTCCTCTTGTAAGCTCCTCACATCTCCAATACTTCTCCCATGCTTCATCTTTATTCTGAAACTCCCTGCCCCAACACATCAAACTCTACTCCACTTTTAATAGCCTTAAAAACAGCCTGAAAACCCATCTCTTCAGGATGGTATATAATCTACAATAAACCCCTGCCCATACAGCCTCCAACAAACATGCCTACTCCTAATCTTCTGCATCTTTCCTCCTCCCATATAGATTGTAAACCTTCGCAGGCAGGGTCCTCTCTCCCTCTGTATTAGTTGTTGGTCATTTAGTGTTGCCATTGTACTTGTTTGTCTTATGTATGTAACCCCCCTCAAAATGTAAAGCGCCCTGGAATTAATGGCGCTTTAAAATTATAAATAATATGTTCAAGGTTAAATTGGTAGTGGATCTGCTGGAAGAAAATAAAAAAGCCATACATGCCTCTCCACTCACCTCTGTTTCAGCTCTGTCGCTGCTATGGCTGATGCTTCTGTTTACTTCCAGTTGGGGCGTCACAGCTGCATCCATGAGTTTTTACTTCTGAATGGCAGAAAATGGCACGTGACTGCCAAAAGTAAAGAGAAGACCCGGCCATAGTATGGGCAGCTGCAGTGCTGGAACGGAGCTGAGTGGAAAGATAAGCATGTTTTTTTTTCTTGCAGCAGCACCACCACCACCAATGTATTTTAAACCATTTACCTGAAAAACCCCTTTAATTCCTGTCCCACCCCCAGGCCACCCTCCGTATTCTTTTCTAAGGGAGTTCTAAATATAGCTAGTAGATGTTGCTTCAAGGGAACACTACTTTAAGTTATGTAAGTTGTCTTCAAGATTAGACTTTTTTTTTCCAGCACACAATTGATTGATCAGAATGAGATCTAGAAAATGTTGATGCCAAGTCAATGCCTTGAATTTTTTTTTATTGTTTTCTTCAAACCATTCCTCCACAGTTTTTGCATTTTGGCAGGGGCTATTATGCAGTAACATATAAAACAGGTGGGGTGACAGCTGCGACCAACCGTCTGTTGCTCTTGGCAACCACCTGCAAGTTCTTTTAACTATTGCGGGGAAAGGTGTAGTGTTGGACATGTGGTGCACCAGCACTCAGTAACTAGTTAACACAACTTCTTCAGGGGTATATCAGGCTTTTACTCACAGCACTGGAAATTTTATGAACATTACACTGGTTTTGGCCAGGACACCAGGCAGTGGTATAATTCTTCAGCACACACATGTTTCACAAGGGACTTTCTCTCAGTTCACCTCACTGTGTCACACAACCTCCATAGTAGCCTCTTCTTAAGTCTTCCCCTCTGGGAGTGTGGCTTAGCTCAAGGGATCTCTCTACAGATCACTTGATCACTACCCAGGACCGGCCTGCTTTTTCCAAGGTCCTCTATGTGTCTCCAGGGGTCCTTACTTGCCCCTCTCTCTCTCTGCCTTCTGAACTGGTGTCCTCTTCTGGCCACTACTCGCACTCTGTGAGTGGAGTCCACATCCCGGCCTCCCTTAGTCTTTTCTTTCAAACCAAACTATATACAAGTCCAGCCGCATGCTGGTCCTGGACCAGAGATCCACTGTATCTCATTCCTCACATCACTGCTGCTTCACAGCAACTCTCTGAGTTGATAGGCTTGCCCCCCTAACAGTGTGGCTTAGCTCCTGCCCTTCAGCTCTCTAATTGGATGTCATACCCTCACTGTACCGCACACAAATATACAATTATACCCCCTTTACACATGCACATGAATGCTAGGATCTAAGATTTCACACAAAAATCCTTCTGCCACCACACTGGTCTTCTTCCCACAGTGCATCCTGGTGCCATCTCTTCTTTTACAAATGGCAGGAATCTTCTTGCCATTCCTTCTTCTCCTTCTTCTATTAATTCAGATGCAAGACAGTTGCTATAAAACAGCTGCAAGCAACTTTCAGGGCAGATCAGCTGACCATACTGCTTAGCTTTGGCTTTTTAGGGTGGAGTTGATAACTGCTAACCTATCTGTGTAGGTCCCTGATTCTTGCAGTTTGGTCTGGATTATATTGTTTGTCCTGAGAGATTCTTTAGTATCCGTGAAGTATTATGTATCTAGTTATATAGCGTATTAATAAGTACATCTTGTTCTGTTTAGTTTTTCCTTGAGCATGTAGTCCTAGTCAGTTTTTCATTTCTGGTGTTCCTGTATTCCATAGTTTTTGTTTCAGCGTTTATTTGGGTATTTAAGCCGTGGCTAGTTTCTAGGTGCTAATGTACTCCTACTTTTGTCATGGTCTGTTGTAGCTTATGGATATTTTCTGTAGGGACAGAGAAGGGTCAGTGGTGTCTGATGTTAAGGTAACTATTAAGGGAAGCTTTAGTGAATGATTCAGGGACAGTTAACCAGAACGTGTTTATTCATAGACAATTATCTGTATTTCTGCCTTTGTCTGCCTTGTTATCCTGCAAGTTCTCTTATCTAGTGGGGAGTCGTCTTTTAGTTTTGTGTTTGAACCATGCTTCGTACTATACCAGCTCCCTCTAGGTTTTCATCAGAGCACACCACAAAGCAGGATGAACCTGGCTGCCAGAGACCCAGGTTGTCTGGTAAGAAGACAAATGTGAATAAAGAAGACAGAGAAAAGAGCAAGGGAAAACAGAGTATACAAAACAAAGACCAAAGTCAGACTAAGGGAGATCAAGACCAAGAGAGTTCATAATAGTCAAATCGCTGGGTAAGAAAATGTCCAGCAAATAGACCAGAGTGGAGAACCAGAAAACACTCACAAAACGCAAGTAAACAAGGGGGGAAAAAGCCAGGATGCAAGAGCCATCACAAGCATGGAGTACACAGGTGAAAATACATGCCTCAGCCATTGATTGAAAGCAGGTTCAGAACTCTGTTTCTGCTCCAAAGTCAAACTGACAGTAGGCAAGGGCATGAAACAGTCTTAAAGGGACAGAACACTCCTTACAGCGTTGTTATTTCTTCCTCATTTTAGCAACACACATTCAATCAGCTGTTGATATGATGTAAAAGAAAATGTGATTCACCAGACTAGGTCACTTTCTTCCATTGCTTCATGGTTCAGTTCTAATCCCCACATGCTCATTATAGGTGCTTTCTTCAGTCAATAGACATCAACATGGGAATGCTGACCGCTCTTCAGCTACACAGTGATCTGCAATGCACTCTGGGTGACATGTATGATTTTTGTCGCCCAGGCGCCATTTTTTTTGCGCACATTAGTAGCATAGAATGCACCTGAATCTATGAACCTGTTCTACTGCGAGTCATAGATTTAGCGTTTTCTTGCTACAAGGCGACACTTCAGGCTCAGGTAAACCACTTTTAAAGTGCTCTACCTGTTCCAGCAGTAATGCACCTGGATTTGCCTTACTGAAGCTCTAAATGTGTAGCTTTGTACGGTTGTAGTGCGACACATCTACAGCACACCCCCTGATCTCAGGCGCATTATAAAGTGCCACGGACACTTTGTAATGCACCTGATACTGGAGCTAAAAATAGTGCAAATGGGGCTACAATATTCTTTGGGCTGAAAAGACGCAAGTTCATTCATGTCGCCCTTTGTGTTTTGACACTTTTCAATCCAACCGACATAAAATTTTTCAGAAATTTGTTCTCTTTGAATAGATTGGATCATATGGACTAACTATTATAACCAAATCACATTAAGGCTATGTTCACACGGCTTATTTCGGGGTGTATTTGCGGACGTAATTACATCCGCAAATACGTCCCGAAATACGTTTCAAATACGTGTCACAAGGTGTAGCACGTATTTCGCATCGTAAATACTTTCCCCATTCTTTACTATGGGGATTTACGTCGCGAAATACGCCTCAATAAGTGACAAGGGACAAAATTTTCCAATCGTATTTACATGGCGAAAATACGTCGCGGAAATACGCCTCGTGTGAACGACGAGGCGTATTTTACATTGGAATCAATGCTTATCTAATTGTTCATTATTTGAAACGTATTTCGGGATGTATTTGCGGACGTAATTACGTCCGCAAATACGCCCCGAAATAAGCCGTGTGAACATAGCCTAATAGGCCTTGGGCACCCATGATGTTATCATTAGTTAAATTAATTGCCTTATTTGAACTTTTTTTTGAAAGGTATCAATTATTGCTAATTGAAA
Organism: Phyllomedusa bahiana; assembly: GCA_025379985.1. Classification (NCBI taxonomy): domain Eukaryota; kingdom Metazoa; phylum Chordata; class Amphibia; order Anura; family Hylidae; genus Phyllomedusa; species Phyllomedusa bahiana. The sequence goes on from JAODAL010013872.1 coordinate 41,075, forward strand.
ACACTTTAACTGCTGTTTGAAGATGCTCTCATGTAGTCAGCTAGCAAACACAATTCGGACATTTTCAAATTTGCTCAGATCTTCACACTTGCCCATTTTTCCTATTTCTTATTATGGCCATGGCCCAAGAAGGAGGCACTAGTATACAGAAAGGAGTACAGAGGAGCCACTGTTAGAGAGAAAAGGGCTCGGCGGAGGCTCTGGTAGTGAGACAGGAACACAATTAGAAGGGGGCAACAAGGGGACACTAATAGAGAGAAGGAGGCAGTATAACTGAGAAGGGGGCAAAGAGGGAACATTATTACTGGGTGCACGGAATGGGCATTATTGTTAAGTAAGGGACAGAGGTGACATTATTCTTAGTGGGGCCAAATGGGGTATGATTACTAAGCAAGAGAATTACAGTAGTAGTATATGGCCACTATTGCCATCTGGGGCATTAGTACCATAGTGGGCAATATTGCTGTACAGAACACTATGAATAGGGAATCTGTAGGTGAAAAGGTTCTTGGAAAATTGATGAACCTAGGATATCAGTGTGGCAACTTTTGTAGATGAGATGTGACTGGAAGAAGTCATCATGGTAATCTGGGTGGATGGAGAAGGAAATGGAAAGTAAATACCTCCAATCAGTGAAGATGTCTCATGTTGGGCCCTGGATGCCATTGTTTATTGTGCCTCTGTGTTGGATCAATACTGTGTTCCCTTGTCTGGTCTGCTGTGTGATGGCAACCTGAAAAGATACCAGGCCACTATATGATCACTATGGAGGTATTATTTATGATATTGATGCTTGTATAGTGGTAGCGCACAATTGTCCCTGCTGCAAAAGCGGATCTATGCCAGTCCCTGAGCGTGTGATCAGTTGTTTCTATGTTTAACATTCATTTTCTTTCCTGTGTTGATGGTGTTGTTTATCTAAGATGGTGGTGGGGTGCATGATCAAGAAATTTACTACTGCAAGCATTTTGCACAGCTATCATTATGCAACATGGCGTGGAGGAGACAGGGCAGGGCTGGATGTGAGCTGGCGAGGTTTTTGTGCCAGGGATGCATTTTTTAATCCCAGTCTGGGTAAATCCTGACCACCAGACACAGTACACAGTCAAAAATATGTTTCTCAGTAATGCTCCCCCCTCTATTGAGTCCTGTGGTGCCCAGGGTTGGTATTTCTTGCACGGAGAGCCGTCGGCTGTAACTCATACTTATGTTTCCCCTTACATTTCTTTAACGTAGATAGTGAGCACAAACATTTTATCTTTCTGTGAGCTGTAGATTATCGCAAATAAAGGATTGGATTTCATACCTGCAGGATTCCTGCATATCTATGTTAAAGGATTGTAAGGCAAACTTACCAACTCTCCCTGATTGTCAGGGAGACTCCCTAAAAAGGTGGAGTCCTCCTGACCTCTGTGAAGACTTGGTAAATCTCCTGCTATCGTAGGTTTGCCACCAATCTGGTAAACCAACAGCAGGAACGGTTTTCCTGCCAGGGGGACAGTGCCAATATTTTATTTGTACCGGCCATATCAAGTACTGGTAACTTTTAGAATACTCTCTTGAGCATGTCTATTAGGGTATGTTCACACGGCTTATTTGGACACTGGGCACTGATTTTTCAGCGCCCAAAAAGGCATCAAAACCTCGCCTGAAACAAGCTTCTTCAGAAAACGCACCTCACAATATATACACTAGTTCAGTATACATGGCTGAAAAGAGGCCAAACATAGTCATAAGTTGAAAATGTTTGGTTGGTTTTATGGGCCATAAGCGCTTACATAGGACAGCCTAAATTCACTTCTTATACATAAGCGACTTTTTCTCTTCAACCTGTGCTGTGGGTTGCATTTTGTAATATAGGTAGGACGGTCGCAAAGGGTATAAAAGCCTCATGAGATGCCTCTGAACATAAAATCTTGGTGCATAGTACAACATCATTGTGTAGCTGACAGCGACTAAACTGAAGTGAAAAAGGCGCACGATTGACTGATGAGACTGTTATGGCCATGTTCACACCTATGCTTACTTAAATGGTTCGGCGTAGGTTTCGGTCCGTAAGTTAACGCGCGCTGAGAGGCTAGGGCCAGTTGAGTGTGTTGGAGCGAAGTGCGCCAATTACGGGCCGAAAACGGCCCATTCATTATGGTAATTCACAGTTCTCATAGAGAACTATGGATTACGTCTCCTAATTCACATGTCACTTTCTAGCGGCGTATACGCGCCGCTAGCAGTGATTGTCTATGGGCCGGCGAAGTGCCGGCTCACTGCCCCGCTCCCGCCCCGCCCCCGTCCACACGGCGTAATTGCGGGCCGAAATTACGCCCCGCAATTAAGCCGTGTGAACATAGCCTTACCCTGCTTGGATGCTGGTTCGGAGATCCAATATCCAGTAAAGCTGAAGGATACCACATCCCTTATCGACTTTCCTTCAAAGATGTTACACAGATGTGAAAAGAGGGTATAACGTTGTGCATAACAGGGCGTGCCATGTAAAACAGGGGGCGTGGCCCACTCAAACCATCAAGGCGACAAGCTGCAATTCAAAATCTCCCTGAAGGCCACTTCCAAAAGTTGGCAAGTATGTTGTAAGGTGAAGCACAGTACACAGTCACATGCTTTGGGATCTAGATATGAACCAGTACATAAGCATTAAAAAATGTAAATTAACATTTAAAATTAAAAGAAACACACTTTTTTATAGTTAGTAAACTTTATTAAATATAAAAAGATGTAGACATAAGAAACATTGGGTTGGTAAGGTCACATACATAACAATCTGTTCTATAGATTATTACAATTTTTAGGATTTTTGGTGCATGCCAGAAAAACTGCAGGGGCATTGCTTTGTTTTTGACAGAATAAAAAGCAAAATAAATTAAACAATAATGCATCTGCTGTAAAACATGGCACCTACATGAAGTACAAATCATCCCTCAATAAACAGACATACAGCTACTCTGAACAAAAAAAATTAAAATGTTACAACCATATTTATATGGTTGTACAATTTCCTGGTAGATCACACATGGAATATTGTGGACCGTTTTGGGCACCAGTGCACAGAAAAGACATTGAAGAGCTTGAACAGGTTCAAAGGCAGCAACAAAAATAATAGAAGGATTGGGTGGACTACAATACCCAGAAAGATTAGCAAGGTTAGGTTTATTTAGTTTAGAGAAAAGACGGCTTCGGGGAACATAATAAATATGTATAAATATATTAAAGGTGAATATAGAGATCTCCCCAAGTCTATTTTACAAGGATCAATATAGAGATCTCTCCCAAGATCTATTTATACCAAGGATCAATATAGAGATCTCTCCCAAGATCTATTTATACCAAGGATCAATATAGAGATCTCTCCCAAGATCTATTTATACCAAGGATCAATATAGAGATCTCTCCCAAGATCTATTTATACCAAGGATCAATATAGAGATCTCTCCCGAGATCTATTTATACCAAGGATCAATATAGAGATCTCTCCCAAGATCTATTTATACCAAGGATTATATCTAGAACAAGGGGTGTCCTCTATGTCTTGAGGAAAGAAAGTTTATACATAAACATAGAAAGGGATTCTTTACTGTAAGAGCAGCGAGACTGTGGAACCCTCTGCCTAAAGAACGTTTCATTGTGAATTCACTAACAAAAAAGTTCAACAAAGGTCTGGATGCATTTCTAGAGTGTAATAATATATAAGTTATAGTGACTAGGATTCTGGAGACAGTTTGGTTTGGTGAATCATTTTTTCCCTAAAGTGAGGACAATTGGCTTCTACCTCATGGGGCTTTTTCGCCTTCCTCTGGATCAATACTGTATCACAATATGCAGAAATGGATGGATTTCCTGTCTTTTTTTCAGCCTTACAGCCTATGTTACTGTGTAACTACAGTATTTGTCATCGCTACATGTGTAGTGACCTGGGTTATAGTTTTGTATTGAATTTGAAAGAAATGCAGACCATCAAATTTAGATTTTTTTTATGTGTGGCCCATTTACCTGGCTTACTTCGAGACTCCTGTTTTAAAGGAATAGTACAGTTTTTTTTATATAAAAGGTTAGGCTTGAGAAAAAAAATAAAAAACAAGGCTTACGTATCTCACAATCCCCCGCTGCCTAATCAGCCCTTCATCCTGCTATCTGGTTCCAACACAGGAAAAGCTCAGCTACTTGCTGCAGTGGTGACCCGTCTCAGGCATTGTTTGTGTTGCGACCAGATAGCACTAAGTTGAACGGCAGCAGACCAGGTAAGTAAGTAAGCTTGACCACTTGAAATATTAAAAAAAAACTAGACATTTTTATTTTAATCGGCCAAATCCTTATTGACCTGGATTTTTATTCCAAATGATTTTTTGCATAGCAACCTGTAGCTCCTTGTTCCGTAGACTATATATCACAGGGTTGAATAATGGGGTTATTACAATGTAAAGCAGAGACAATGATTTGTTAAAGCTCGATAAGTGTCCATTTGCTGGAACCATATAGACTATAATTAATGTCCCATAGTACATGCACACAATGGTTAAATGAGAACTACATGTTGAAAAAGCTTTTTTTCTTCCAGTTGTAGAAGAAATCTTTATAATACTGAGGAAGATGTTGACATAGGTGGTTATTATAAACAGGAATGGCAATAGGATTATGGGAATTGAAAACACAATGATTTCTGTCTGTACAACATACACATCAGAACATGACAACTTCAGGAAGGGAGCCAAGTCACAGGAGAAATGGTCAATGACATTGGGACCACAGTACTGGAGTGTAGTCACCAGGATGCCAGGTATTAATGTTAGGGCAAAGCCCAATACCCAGGAGCCCACTGCTAAAAGAAGGCGGAGACGAACGTCCATAATGGAGAAGTAGTGTAACGGGTCACAGATGGCCAAATATCGGTCATATGACATCACTGTAAGCAGGAAGGATTCTACAGAAGTTGAACTTCCAAACAGGTAGAACTGGAGAAAGCAATCAACCACAGGCATATAGATGACCTCCAACATAACAATATGGAGAATGTTTGGTATGATATTGCTTGTGCAGAATACATCACACATAGATAAATGACTGAGAAAAAAATACATAGGTGATCGGAGTCTTTGACTTAATGTTACCATTGCCATGATTATTAGGTTTCCCAATAGTATAAACATATAGAGAGCAAGAAATAAGCAGAAGAGAGGAATTTTGAGGCTATTGGGATTCTGAAACCCAAGAAGCTGGAAAAATAAGATGGACGACTGGTTCTTTGCTGACATAGTCTGGTGGAAGAACAAGGAGACTATCAGAGAGTATAAGAACGTACAGAGCTACATCTTCTCTTTTGAATGGATAACACCTCTTAGTACAGGACTGGTACCAAGTAAAAGTTTTAGAAGATTTCCAATCTTTAAACATATATACATTTTACTTCAGGTTAATTGTTTATACATATAGCTGTCATAAGGTGGGATCCCCAGCTCTGGACCCCATTCTATTATCTATTTAGTCCTGTTCTGTATATCACCAGTGTATTCCACTGTGCTATCCCTAAATAGAGCTTAGAGTCTAAGCACTCTACCTCACTCAGTCTCTGTCTCATATAGGAAAAAGGGCAGACTCCAGTGATAGTAGTTGTAGGTGCTGAACCTCAGGACAGAAACAAGACACAATAGTGTTTAAGTCAGGTATACTGTGAGGTAGCAAGACCTATTAGAGTGCTCACCTTTATCTGTTCATAAAGGCTGCTACCTCACAGTATACCTGACATGCTACATTATTGTGGTATTTATCCATCCTGAAGTTTGCGCCTACAACTACTATCATTATAGCCCTGTGACCAGGGACGTAACTTTGGTTCAAAAAGTGGGGGGGACCAATTTTCCCTCTCATCCCCTATCTTCCTATCCCTCCCTCCTTCACTCACCTTCCCTTTCACTTCCCCTCCCTTCCCTTCTCTTCCCCTCCTCTGCCTGCAGTGAAGCGGCCCCTCTAACCCAGCTAGGTCCTGGCGGAGTCCTTATGGCAAACACTTTTGGTGCAATCCGTAAGGTTATGAGTGGCTCTCTAATTACTGAAGTTTAGAGCCAGACTGGGACTAAAAAGCCCTGGCAATAACCCAAACCCAGTGGCACCTTAAAATTTCCCCTCTGATGGAAATAAAAAACGTTGTGCAAGCGCAAATTTCGCTAACCCCCCCACCCCCCCATCCTACCCAAAAAAATTTATTAACACACAACAGAATGGGGAAAATAAAATAACCAATTCACGTCCCCCTAGGAATCACTTAGTCACATACTGTCCCCCAAAATTTTTTTTTTGTATTCCATACACCAGAATGAATTACTCCCTGACCCAAATAAAATTAGAATGCCCCAAATTTCATTACAACTAAAAGAATTAATTACATTTACCCAAGATATAAAAAACCCAAAAATTTTTTAATTACAACTGTACCCTAAATTATACATTCCACTGTACCCGAGATTACATTCACCATCCCAGAGATTAAAAACTTCCCCAAGATACTACCCCTTACATACCTACCCAGAGAATTTCATTACCACTGTACCTAAGATTCTACTTTCCCCTTTATCCCAGAGAATTTACACCCGTACCCCATATATTGCTGCATTATTCACCGTACCCCAGAGATTAAATTACACACTCTACAACAGAGATTATATTGCACCATATTCCAAAGATTATTACATTACACACTGTACCCCAAAGACTACATTAGACAAGGTACCCCAGAAATTGTGTGTGTATATACAGTATATGTACATATATTGAACACAAACACACTACACACTTAAGGTGATTTCACATGACTTTTTTTCGGCACTGACAGTGTCGTTTGCTTGTTGGAAAATTGGTGCTTGCAAATGCAGAATTTCGATGAGCAAATGACCCAGACTGCCCCACGCAGATTTCCTTTAATGTTGTTAGTGCAAAATACTCAAAGTAAAATCAGTGTCATATAAACAACGACACTGATTTCACATAGGGTATATATATATATTCCGCCCCGGAATCAGCATTCATATCCTCCAGTGAACGTACCCTTATAGTGGGGTGTACTGTGTGCTCTGCTATATGTCGGGTGTTTTAGAAGTACGTGCTGGCCAGTCCACACTTCTAAAATGCTGTGGGGCCGACCCCTTTCACTTTAATTTGTCCCGGCGCGTAAGTGCAGGGAAGACGTGACATGGCTAGACACATGGCTGTACAGTATATACACATCTCACATATACAGTACATACCCTACTCATATGCACACACAATGCCTAACACCCTTGTCCCCTCCTTACCTCTCTCCTGTAGTCTGGTTGGCATTCAGCAAGAGCTTCTCTTCTTCTCTGTTGAGGGCTAAGCATAGGAGAAGTGGTATACAATGGGAGGGAAAGATACAGCCCCAGATACAGAGTGTGCTGGACTGTGAGCAGCGTTCTCATTGGTGAAGCAGCGCCTGCTGACTCCTGCTCTACCAATCAGCACTGCTCTCACTCTGTACTGACACTTGAGGTTGCTGCCTACTTTGTCCCCCAAGATGCACAGAACTATAGGAGGCAAAGGGTTAACTTCTTCCTCCTCTGTGCTCTACTCTCCCCACTTACCATATTCTCATGCTTTCATATGGATTATTTTTTATTGAAGTGGCTACAGAGTAGGGGGGGGACTGTCCCCCACCCAGAAAAAAGTGCAGGGGACAAGTCCCCTCCGTACCCCTCTAAAGTTGCACCTATGCCTGTGACTTACCTCTTTCTTTTGCCCATATAGCTACCCCGAAACTTCAGGTGGTACCTTGTAGTGGCGGCAGAAACTTAAATTGCCTTATCTGTACCATCCTTGGGGAGTTGATCTTGGGGGCCCACCCTACTGTACATGTAAATATTCCCGGACTCTCGTACATAAATGCGCCCATTTTACCACATAATTGTCACGGGTGGGCCCGCGACCCCCCTCCCGGGTCGCGGGCACACCCGTGTCCCGCATGAGCGGCACCATCGCCCGCATGTCGGGCGGTGGGCACGCTCCCCCGGCCGGCCGGCCACCTTCTTACTTACCCGGCCGCGCTCCTGTCTCTGCTCCAGCCTCCCGGAGCGCGCATTCCCGACATCTAAGGCGCGCGCGCCGGCTCTGTGAAATTTAGGGCCAGTGCACCGGTAATTGGCTATTCCCGGGTCACTGCCCTTATTTAAGCCTGCCCCTTCCGGGGGCCTGTTGCTAGATCTTTATGCCATTTAGCCAAACTGAGAAAGCGTTCCAAACCTTGTTCTGACTTACCGGTACGTACCATTAGCTTCCTTTCCTCGACCACGCTTCTTGCCGCCTGTCCTGCCTACTGCCTGTCCACGACCATAAACCCAAATTGCCGCCTGCCCTGACCTTCTGCCTGTCCCCACTACGAGCCGCCTGACAATCTGCACCACCTAAAACTTTGGCTGCCCCCGCAAGCAAGTCACGTCAGGGCTAACGACCTGGTAGACTCCCGCCGCAGCAAGTCCATCCCGCTTTGCGGCGGGCCTGGTGAAAACCGGGACCTAGTTAGATTCAGTTACCTGGCGTGGCTTACGCCATCGCTTGCGGCGGTCCAGTGGATCCACTTCTACGTCTGGGGTACGTGACAGTAAGATCCGGCCATGGATCCCCCCAAAGGGTGCCTCTGCCGTCCGACGCTGACCTCACCCCCTTTTGTTGCCCACAGTCGCAACAGATTGCTCAGCAAGCCCAGCAAACCAGCCATCCTCCCGCCATGATGCAGCAGTTCCGGGCCGCCCAGAGCACAACCCGCCCCGCTGCCCCTCCGGTTCCAGCTCCGACCGCTGTCCACGGCTCCGTCTGTCTATGCCGTCCCAAGTTCGATGGGGACTCCAAGGCCTGCAGGGGCTTTATCACCAATGCTCCCTGCATACGAATTAATGGGCAACCAATTTCCATTGAACGGTCAAAGGTGGCGTTCGTGCTCAGCCTTCTCTCCGGGAAAGCCTGGCCTAGGTTTACTCCCCTCTGGGACAGGGACGATCCGGTCACAGCCAACCTGGCTACCTTCCTCACCGAGTCAGGAGTATATTCGAGGAACCGGCCCGGGCTTCATCTGCCGAGACCACCTTGCTAAACCTGCGCCAAGGGGATTCTTCTATAGGTGACTAGCCGTACGTTCGCCTTGGCTTCCGTTAACTGAATGAAGCGCTTTGACTGCCACCTCAAAAAGGGCCTCTCCGCGCGTCAAGGATGCCCTATCTCCCCGGGGATCTCCCGCTTCCTTTAGTGACTTTATCTCCCGGGCCACTCGGATTGACATCCGTTTCTCGGAACGCCAGGAGGAAACTCCGGCAGGAATGGGAACAGGCTAGACCCCGCCGTCTCCCTCGTCTGGCTCCAGTCTTTCAAACGCCGCCTCAGTTGCCCTCTTCACCTGCCGCCGAGGAAGCCAGGGAAAGGTGGATAAGCCCACCTGTCTACAACGGAGCTAACCGGGAGACGTGAGGAGAATCTTGTCTGTACCTCGGCAGTGCAGACCATTTCCGCAGATCCTGCCCACTGCGCCCTCAGCGTCCGGGAAAACGGGTGCACCTGGGGTACGTGGGCGAGGGGGTTCCCTAGGTGAGAGCAAGCCCTCTCCTCGCCTGACCATGCCCGTGATCGTCGGCACTGGCCTGGTTCCCAGTTTCACGCTACTGCTTTCTTTGGACTCTGGGTCTGCTGGAAATTTCTTGGACGCTGCCCTGTGTCCCAGCATAAGCTCCCTGTGATCCACCTGGAAACCCCTACTAAACTCCTCTGTCATTGGTGAGATTCTCAAGGATCCAATTCGGTTCCGGACTGAGCCCTCGGGTCCTACAAGTAGGGGTACTGCAAAAGGGAGACTTGCGTTCTACGTACACCCCTTCCCCCTCGTCCATTCTCCTGGGTCTCCCGTGGTTTGCAACCCCATGCCCCGTGCTCGACTGGAAGACGGGCGAAGTCCTGAGTTGGGGTTCGGAGTGTCAGTCTCGCTGTTTGGTGGCACCTCGCCCGGTGCTTACCGCTTCTCCTGGGTCGTCTAAGTTGCTGACGGGCCTTCCCGCACCATACCAATCCTTCGCAGACTTCTTCTCTGAGAAGCAACGAGACGTTGCCACCCCATCGCCCATATGACTTTCCTATTGATCTGGTGCCCCCGGGACGTCTCCGCCACGTGGCAGGGTTTACCCCCTGTCGAAACCTGAGACCTTGGCTATGTCTACAAACTGTATTTTAAGGAGAATCTCCAAAGGGGTTCATCCGCAAGTCCTCCTCTCCTTTTTTTGAGCCGGTTCTTTTTTCGTGGCTAAGAAGGACGGTACTCTACGCCCTTGCATAGACTATCGGGGCCCTCAATAAGATCACGGTAAAGAACCGCTATCCTCTGCCCCTGATCACGGAGCTTTTTGACCGGCTACGAGGTGCCAAGATCTTTACTAAACTGGACCTGCGAGGGGCCTATAACCTCATACGAATACGTGAGGGCGATGAATGGAAGACCGCTTTCAACACCCGCGACGGGCACTTCGAGTATCTGGTCCCGCCCTTCGGCTCTGCAATGCCCCGGCCGTCTTCCAAGAATTCGTAAATTACATCTTCCGGACCTCCTGTACACGTGTGTGGTTGTTAAACTAGACGACATTCTGGGGTTCTCCCCCGACCTTGATCCCATCAAGTTCACGTACGACAAGTCCTCAGATGTCTAAGGGCAACCGCCTTTATGCCAAACTTGAGAAATGCCTTGTTCATCAGTAGAGTCTACCATTCCTCGGCTACATCATTTCCGACAAGGGCCTGCAGATGGCCCCCCCAAAGTGCCCGCCGTCCTTCAGTGGCCGCGCCCCGTGGGTCTCCGAGCCATACAAAGATTCCTGGGGTTCGCCAACTACTATAGGCAATTTATACCAAAATTGCCCCCTCACTGGCATCTCCCATAGTTAGCTTTGGGCCAAGAAGAACACCAATCCAAAGCTCTGGCCACCAGCGGCAGAGGAAGCCTTTTCTAATTAAAGTCTGCCTTCGCCTCTGCGCCAGTACCTCCCGGCCAGATACAGAACAACCATTTTTCCTCGAAGTCGACGCCTCCTCGGTGGGGCCGGGCCATACTCTCCCAGAAAGGACCCAAAGCAAGACCCACATTGCGGGTTTTTTTCTAAAAGTTTTTTCCTCTGCTGAAAGGAATTTCTCTATCGGGGACCGGGAATTACTGGCCATCAAGCTGGCCCCTTTGGGAAAAGTGGCGGGATCTCTTGGAGGGGGCTCGTCACCCAGTCACATTTATACCGACCATAAAAACCTTTCTATATCTTCAGACGGCTCAACGCTTAAATCCAAAGCCAGGCCCCGTTGGTCTCTCTCTTTTTCCCGGTTTAATTTTCCCCATTCATTTCGCCCTGCGGAACGAAATGTCATGGCCGGGCGCTCTCCCCGTGCTTCGGATGTGACTGGGGACGAGTCCACCCCACGGCACATTATCTCTCCAGAACGGCTCATCTCTGCCGCACCGGTAGACCTACAACGCATTCCCCCCGGGAAAACATACGTTCATCCAGCTCTCCGGAAGAAGATATTTGTCCCTTTGGGGGCCATTGCTCCCGTATGGCGGGTCACCCAGGAGTGCAGCGGTTCCCTCATCTCTCGGTTCTACTGGTGGCCGGGCCTAGCCCAGGATATTCGTGAGTTCGTGGAGTCCTGCGCTTCCTGTGCCAGAACAAGTCCCTCGTCTCAAACCGGCAGGTCTGCTCCTTCCTCTACCCATACCTAGCTGTCCTTGGACCTATGTGGCCATGGATTTGATGACGGGTCTCCCTCCTTTCCTCTGGCAACACCGTGATTTTGGGGGGTGAAAAGACCCGGGTTTTTTAAAAAGTTCCACTTCACTCCTCTGCCGGGCCTGCCCTCAGCCCCCCGCCTTGCCAGTTTATTTTTTCTACATAAATTTTTTCGCTGCATGGGCTTCCTTTGGCACATAGTGTTCGGACCGGGCGTTCAATTTTTTCTCCAGATCTGGCGCTCCCTCTGCAACCAACTGCAAATGAAATTGGACTTTTCTTCAGCCTACCCCCCCAGTCTAATTGGGGAGGTAGAGAGAGTAAACCAGACCCTAGTTGCTACCTTCGCCACTTTGTCTCTGGGGCCCAGGATGATTGGTCCAGCCTGTTGCCCTGGGCCGAGTTCTCCTATAACTCCATTGGACTCGGAGTCTGCCGGAGCTGCTCCTTTCTTTATTGTCTACGGGCGACATCCCCGCCCACTCCTCCCCCTTTCTGTGCCCTCCGAGGTCCCTGCTTGTGCAGGAGCTGGTCCAGGACCTGACAGCTACTGGAAGCAGACGCACCAATCTCTACCCGGCTTCCGCCCGCACCAAGGCACAAGCCGACAAAAAGCGAAGACCTCCGCCAACCTTCTCGCCAGTGACAAGGTGTGGTTGTCGGGTAAAAAATATACGTTTCAAAGGTTCCCAGCTATAAGCTGGGGCCCCCGGTTCCTGGGTCCATTCGAGGTGCTTAGACGCATTAATCCAGTGGCATACAAGCTCCGCCTTCCTCCCACTATGAGGGTCCCGAACTCCTTCCATGTCCTCGCTTCTAAAACCGGTCATCCTTAATCGCTTCTCTAGGGTACATGCCCCCCCACTCCTGAGGGCCGATGCCACCGATGTCTTTACGGTAAAGGAGATTCTTGATGTGAAGATGTCAGAGGGAACGGTTTTTCTCATTGACTGGAAGGGGTTCGGGCCAGAAGAGAAGGTCCTGGGAGCCAGAAAACAATATTCTGGATCGTAAAAATCATTCAGAGGTTCCTCCAGGCCAAAAGAGGGGGATGCCAATGGGGGGTACTGTCACGGGTGGGCCGCGACCCCCGTCCCGGGTCGCGGGCACACCCATTGGTCCCCGCACGAGCGGCACCGCCGCCCGCATGTCGGGCGGTGGACACGCTCCCCCGGCCGGCCAGCCGGCCACCTTCTTACTTACCCGGCCGCGCTACTGTCTCTGCTCCAGCCCCCGGGCACGCGTTCCTGACATCTAAGGCGCCCGGCGCGGGCCGACTCTGTGGGAAATTTAAAGGCCAGTGCACCGGGAAATTGGCTATTGCCGGTCACTGCCCTTATTTAAGCCTGCCCCTTCCTGGGCTGTTTCCAATTCTTTAGTGCCATTTAGCTTACTGAGAAAGCGTTCCAAACCTTGGGTTTTGACTTACCGTGTACCATACCATTAGCTTCCGTTCCTCTACCACGCATCTTGCCGCCTGTCCTGAGCTACTGCCTGTCCACGACCACGAACCATTGCCGCCTGCCCTGACCTTCTGCCTGTCCCTGACTACGAGCCTGCCTGACGATTCTGCACCACGCTATACTTTGGCTGCCACCGCAAGCAAGTCACGTCAGGGGTAACGACCTGGTAGACTCCCGCCGCAGCAAGTCCATCCCGCTTTGCGGCGGGCTCTGGTGAAAACCGGGAGCTACTTAGATTCCGTTCCCTGGCGTGGCTTACGCCATCGCTTGCGGCGGTCCAGTGGATCCACTTCTACGTCTGGGTACGTGACAGTAATACAGTGTTCAAAACAGAACTGTATTGTGTAGTATGCATTAATATCAAGTGAGTCACATATAGGTCTATCTCACACATATGTCCAGCCTAACATACCCATAGACACAGGCTAAGTAGCTCCATCCATATCCTCACCCAGCCCACATACAATATCCTCCTCCATGTTTCCCTTGGTCACGCACCTCACCACCTTCTAAAATAAACACTAGCAAGAAAGTAAAAGTGTAACTCCTATCACAGGGTCAGGTGTTCCCTCCCTCTTACAATCAGGGACACATGTATGCTGGCATTATACCAGTGTTAATATAACCTACAACACCACATAGTGGTCCGACACCAGCTCAGGTATAAAATACAACATCGCCATATAGAGACCACATAGAGGTCAGACACCAGCTCAGGTATAACCTACAACACCACCATATAGAGACCACATAGAGGTAAGACACCAGCTCAGGTATAACCTACAACACCGCCACATAGAGACCACATAGTGGTCAGACACCAGCTCAAGTGTAACCTACAACACCGCCATATAGAGACCACATAGAGGTCCTATACCAGCTCAGGTATAACCTACAACACCACCATATAGAGACCAGATAGAGGTCATACACCAGCTCAGGCATAACCTACAACACCGCCATATAGAGACCACATAGAGGTCAGACACCAGCTCAGTATAACCACAACCCTATAGAGACCACTAGAGGTCGCCCACCAGCTCAGGTATAACCTACAACACCGCCATTAGAGACCACAATGAGGTCAGACACCAGCTCAGTATAACCACAACATCGCCATATAGAGATAAACATAGAGGCCCGACACCACTCAGGTACAACAAAAACCCACACCATAAGAACCCACAGATCTCAGGTCACATAAACATTACAGTGAATACGGCACTGATCCAGTATAGAAATAAAATAACCACTGAAATCAGGGACTCACCAGAGATGTCATATCTGATGAGTCGTTCTCTTCTCTTATGAGTCGTTCTTATTCCCTTTTCTTTTGCATCCATTCCACACCGCCATGATGACTTGTCCCAGCCACAACTCATCCCTGCAGAAATTGCACACAACTATGTTAGAATCCTCACTTTTCCAGCACCTCTTTACCTATTCCCACCTCTGTACAAACTTCCCAGCGGTGAAAGAACGGGTACAAGCCATAACTTAGGGGCCTAGTATTAAGGGGTTGGAGTGTGGGGAGAGGACTAACTCCCTGGAGATAATGCTAAAACTATGAGCTGCTGCCTTCTCTCTATATGACAAGGTAGGTAGACCCTAGGTAGGTAGGCAAATGGGCAAGGCCCCAGGTAACTAGATAGGCCCTATTTAGGTAGGTAGACCCTCGCTGGCTAAGTTGGTCGGCCAGCCCCAGGTAGCCATGGGTGGGTAGGTAAACAGCCCCCATGTAGATAACCAGTTAGGCAAGTTTATAGGCTACAGTTGGTGGACCCCAGTTAGGTAGGATGTAGGTAGGAGTTGGTGAGTCCCAGTTAGTTTTGGCTGGAAAGGGAGGTGGGTTCCCCCAAGTTAGGTAAGCTGTAGGTAGTGAGGGTCCCCTTTAAAAGTCGCAAGGGAGTTAGGGACCCCCTTTTGGTATATAAAAGGCAGTTAGGGCTTCCCTTGAAGTAGTATCCTGGCAGTTAGGGCCTCCTTTAGGTAGTATACATGCAGTAAGGCCTCCTTTAGGTAGTATACAGGCAGTTAGCGGTCTCTTTTAGATAGTATACAGGCAGTTAGGGCCCTTTAGGTAGTATGCAGGCAGTTAGTGGCCCCCTTTAGGTAGTATACAGGCAGTTAGGGCCCCTTTATGTAGTATGCAGGCA
The DNA here is from genome assembly GCA_025379985.1 of Phyllomedusa bahiana. Taxonomy (NCBI): domain Eukaryota; kingdom Metazoa; phylum Chordata; class Amphibia; order Anura; family Hylidae; genus Phyllomedusa; species Phyllomedusa bahiana. The sequence continues at coordinate 56,456 of JAODAL010013872.1, forward strand.
GTTAGTGGCCTCCTTTAGGTAACATACAGGCAATTAAGGCCTCCTTTAGGTAGTATTCAGGCAGTTAGGGGCCCCTTTTAGGTTAGGGATACAGGTAGTTTAGGGGCCCCTTAGCTAGTGTGCAGGTTGTCCCCCCCCCCCTTTTGCTAGTTTGCAGGAAGTTTAGCCCCCCTTTAGCTAGTGTGCAGGAAGTCAGGGCCCCCTCTAGCTAGTGTTCAGGAAGTCAGGGCCCCCTCTAGCTAGTGTTCAGGAAGTCAGGGCCCCCTTTAGTTTGTAGGTATTCAGGGCCCCCTTTAGTATTTATGTAGTCAAGACCCCCTTTAGACAGTTAGGGCCCCCTGTAGACAGTCAGGGCCCCCTTTAATTAGTCAGGGCGCCCTTTAGTTAATAAGCACCCGCTGTAGGTAGTCACGGCCCTCTTTAGTTAATCAGGGCCCCCTTAGGTAGTCAAGTCCCCCTTTTGTTAATCAGGGCCCCCTTAGGTAGTCAGGGGCCCCCTTTGTTAATCAGGGGTCCCCTTTAGGTAGTCAGGGCCCCCTTAGGTAGTCAGGGCCCCCTTAGGTAGTCAGGGTCCCCTAAGATAGTCAGGGCCCCCTTAGATAGTCAGGGCCCCCTTTATTTAATCAGGGCCCCCTTAGATAGTCAGGGCCCCCTTTAGATAGTTAAAAAAAAAAAAACGGCCAATTACCTCACTCCTGCTCCCCGGGCCGCTTCTACAGGCGCCCTGCATAGGCGGCGCGGTGATGTGACGTCACCGCTCCGCCTACGTCACCAGTAGATCCCAACGCCTGGCAGGCTGAAGGCCTAACGCCTTATACCTGCCAGGGCGATCAGCGGAGCCAAGCGCTAGCGGCGCTCGGTTCCACTGACACCGCGCAGCCCGGGGAGCTGTCCTGTCCCCGGGAGTGACGACATGGCCTTCAGGGCCCACAGCAGCTCGGGGCAAAACCAGGGGAGTCACCGATCCCCCGGCGGCCCAGTCCAAGCCTGCTTGTGTGCACCCTTCTCTTGTACAAAGTAACCAACGTGTGACTGAGGAATACCTGAGAGCAAGGTAACTACTACAAAAAACGCTTACAGTGGTTGTGACTTGATCAACACTACACAAGTAGATACCGTACACCAGGGGTGCATAATATTTTCTGGTACAAGGGCCACTTTATCACACCATACTGTACCTCTGCCATATGCCGCAGATGGTATTCCCTATCTGAGACCATTATGACATTTCAGTTGTAAAAACACAAAATTGGTGAGAGGTCTTAGCTCCACTTTAGGGATGGACAGAGATAAGAATAGGGGGTGTCCTGCTCGGTGCTTCAGAAAGAGGATAAAAAGCATCTTTCCATGGGACAACACTGAATATGACACTTTGATAGAATGTAAAGTAGTCAATGTACAACATGTATAACAGTGTAAATTTGGTGTGTCCTCAAAATAACACACAGCCATCAATGTCTAAACTGCAGGCAAGAAAAGGGAGTACACCCCTAAGTGAAAATAGACAAATTGTGCCCAATTTGCTGTTTTTCTTCCACAGTGTCATTTGACTTGTTAGTGTTACTATGCCTCAGGTGTGAATAGGACGGGGTGTGTTTTAAAATTATGGTGAAGATTTTGAAAAAAAAAATAATTGTTGTTTTACATAAAGATGGCCTAGGATATAAGAAGAATGCCAACACCCTGAAACTGGACTGCAGCACAGTGACCAAGACTATACAGTGGTTAAATAAGACAGGTTCCACTCAGAACAGACCTCAGCACAGACCAAAGAAGTTGAGTGCACATGCTCAGCGTCATATACAGAGATGTGTGTTGGCATCTCCAAGATGACCACTGTCTTGCTAAAGAAAATGAGGGTAAAGGTGCAAGACTGGCCAAGCATATCTCCAAATCTAAACCTTATGGAGCTTCTGTGGGGCATCCTCAAATGAAAGGTGGAGGGGCGCAAAGTCTCCACTAGCTAGGTGACATCATCATGGAGGAATGGAAGAGGATTCCAGTGGCTGTAACCTGTGAACTCCATTTCCAAAAGAGTTCATGCAGTGCTAGAAAATAATGGTGGCCACACAAAATACTGACACTTTGGCACAATTTGTCCATTGTCAATTCGGGGTGTACTTACTTTTGTTGTCACTTAGGGGTATAGTCACTTTTGTTGCCAGTGGTTTAGACATTGATGGCCGTGTGCTGAATTATAATGAGGGCACATCAAATGTGCACTATTATACAAGCTGTACACAGACTTCTTTACATTGTATAAAAGTGTCATATCTTCAGTGTTGTCCCAAAAAAAGACAGAATACAATATTTCCAAAAACGTGAGGGGTGTACTCGCTTTTGTGAGATACTGTATATAGCTTCCTCTCAAACTCATCTCCTCCTCTTTAGAGTCTTGAATCTATCAGATATGTTATATCTTGTGGAACGGCCATGATTGTGTCTGAAATAAATACTCCTTTGACGAAAAACTCTAGAGATAATACAAAAACAGTTTTTAATAGATTACTCATTTAGGTTGCTTAAAATAAGGTATATAAATTAAATAAGTCCTATATTTCCAGCCATAGAGTGTCCATCATAGCAGCGCCAGTCATACAGACCCCACCCACACACAATGCCGCGCCATACAGTGCCCTACATCACAATGCAGCAATTACAGACCCCACCATGCTATCAATGCGCCATACGGTGCCCACTATAACAGTGCCGGCCATACAGTGTCCACCATCACAGTGCCAGCCATACAGACCCCCCCCATACAATGCCAGCCATACAGTGCCCACTATAACATTGCCACCATAACCGTGCCAGCCATACCGACCCACCCAACATTCGGCCATACGTACGTATACCATTGTAACAGCTAGCGGCCTACTCGTGCCCACATGATTAACTTATATATAATATATAACTGGTCGTGCCTATCAAAAAGTATTGGGAAAAATTATTTCAAATGTCAGCCGCCCCTCAAAAGTACAAGGGGACATTCCTTTTGACTAGGAGAAACAAGGATTTCAATCTCAGAGGAGAAGACGTGTTCTTGCGACTGTAAGAACTGGTGAATCTGTGGAAAGCCGCCTGAGGAGCTGTCACAGCAGGAACTGTAGAAGAGTTTCAAGAAATGGCTTAGATACATACATGGTCACTAAGTGTATATGAATGAGCGTACGTAGCTATGTAAAAAATTCGGATCCTGGATGGGGACGGCTCTGGGGTCAGATATATGGTCTCCCTGGAGCAGACGGTTCTTGGGTCTTGTGGGTTTACAGTGATCATTAAACCTAGTGGTGCAGGCTGGCTTGAAGTTCCTCTATCTCCCTCCCTTCGCACCCAAATTTTCCCCACCCTGGTTGATATCTTGTTGGAACGTGTCTTCTTTCAAACCGTACTATGTAAAGATTTGTAACATTGTAAGGCCGCGCTGGGAAGGTCTGCGATGGAGTGTATATCACCAGCCAGGTTTATCTGGAGCGTATGCTGGAGAGAGCAAAGATACATACCACCAAGGGTAAGAAGCTTGGTGGAGTGAGAGTGGGGGGGCACCATTGTTAATAGTGGTTTAGGCCAGAGGTACAGACTGTCTAGAACATTACATTTTTAAGTTGTCTGGTTAGTATGGCTACCATCACCGATTCCCGGGTCGGTCTGTTCATTGGAGTAAGTCATACGAGCCTAGGGTGGGTGCTTACTCATGGCTCGCACTCCGGGTTTTCCCAGTTGCGTATATTAGGGTCAGCAGGGAAGCTGACTGGGAGGGCTGCATCTCCTACAGTTACCTTCTGGGGTGGAGACATTCAAACTGGTGGAAGCCAAGTGTCCTGGCTACACCATCTCCCAGGTGATAGGTGAGAGGATCTACATACTTTGTATAGTAAGCGCTCAGACGAAGGCAGAGAGTTTTGTTTATGTTTATATGTTTGCTGATGATGTCTTGATCCATACGTTTTTGTTCTGAGTTGGTGAAATATTGAGACACACGGAAGAGCATAGACACCGTTTGAACACAGATATCTTACTCGGTCTCATGCCTGAAGGACTTGTGAAGTGATACAGAGCTTGTGCAAGCGCACATATGGCTGGAGGTATGCTATGGGACATTGCTAAAGAGTCGCTTCTTAAAGTGACAGGCAGCAAAACGTTGTGGTCTCCAGCACATGTGCTTGGATTATTAAAGCAGAGCAACTGGTGCAGCAAGCAGAGACATCCAAAATGGTCTACGAGGCTGGTGTGAAACAGTTGTGTCAGGCAAATAATACCCTAGCGCGCTCGCGGCGGCAACGTCAACAAAAGGCCCACTGAGGAGACGTATCGATGCCCAGGCATGAAAACCAAGCGCCTGTTGATTGAGAAGCAACAGGCAGCCGTGATTTTGAAAGAGCAGAGCAACGTTGTGAAACCTGCTCTTCAGCCAACAGTCGGCGACACTGAATGGCCCAGGCCGCAAAGGTGGTTCAGAGTGTGGGCAGTCCAGCCTTCCCGTCAAGCGGTGATGCAGTCCTGCGAAGATGACCCTAGACGATGATATTGAAGCTTACCCGTAACCTGTCGAGAGGGATCGTCGAGAGAAGTGACAGCTCCACAGTGGACCAATGCGCTGAGCGTCTAGCCCCCCCTTTCTCTAACCGGTGATAACCAAAAAAGGCTATTCGGACTGAGGGTGGGAGGAAGCCAAGGACTACCCATGCGAAGGGGAGATTTAGGGCCGGACTCGGGGGCTGCTACTCTGGCGGGGTCGGGCCAAAGAGTCTACACGTTGGAAGTTCGATCAGCAAGCCACCGCGATTCCCTAGAATGTATGCACCTCTACCATCTCACAGCCAAATGGCTGCAACGGGAGAGTCTTTCTCCTGCCCAGGTGATCGAGAGGTTGTTTGTGATCGCTGTTGTAGTTTGCGCCGCTTACCGGTGGAGGCATCCAGCGCTGTGTGGGGTACACGGACCCCAAAAGTCTGGACGAGCTGTCTCGTGGTGGAACGTTACAGTGCCTTGAAGATGTTTCTCCTGGGTCGTGCATCCATCTACGCCAGCTGGAGTACGGCGGTAGAGACGCTGTCTCTTTCCGCTAAAGGGGAGAGTAGAGCGGGTCCCGTTGGGAGGGGTCAAGGTGTGGCTGGAGAAAGGGGGAAGGTTGCCACCCATAATCAGACCTGTTCACCCAGGCTCAGGAGGGCCCCATTGTCTGTTGGCCGGATGTGATGGATGGGGACTTGTCGGCCGACGATGTCATGCAGGGGGACCCCTATGGACTGTGGCGTTACACGGCAGTAGTCGGTTGTTTGCCAGAGTCCTATTATAACTCACATGCTGAGACTGGTGGTGGACCGGCGGGTGTGTACGGTAAGAGAATCAACGCGGGACGTTCCATTCAGACAGCACTCCATGCGGGAACTCCGGGAGGACGCTTGGTGACCTGGTTTACAGCTCAAAGCTTGGTGAGCTCAGGCCCCAACCCGATCCGCCGTGTAGGGGTCGGTCTCTGTATCAGGGAGACACTAGAGACTAGCCCAACTGCCAGATCACCATAGAGACTCCCTGCGGGTGCCGCACAACTGTGGTGGCTGTGTCGTGTTGCGAGCTACCCTACGGGGCTGTTCATAGCTGGGACTTTCCCTTGTTTCTGGGATTTGTGGGTGTATAGAAGAGGGGCAAGTGGTACATTGATGGACTGTGTGTGATGTTGTTTCCGCATCAGGAGCGGGGGAAAACGCCCCGAAGAGCCGATGGGTTTCCATTGTACGTCCTGGGGGGGTACCCGGAGGGTGAAAATACCCCTCTGAGCTCGTGTTAGCCTCCTTGCCACAATATCTCCAGAGGAACCTTTTGGTACGTGGACAACGGTAGGGAGACCCCAACCTAGAACACTCTTGGAGAAGCGTAGGATGATAGATGGGGAAACCCCAGGACATGGCAGGTGGATATGGTGTCCCTCATTTTGCGGTCAACAACGAGATTGTTAGTAAGGGTAAAAAAGACACGCAATCCGAGGTTGTGGAGCCAATTGGTGGTGCCAAGTCACATGTCCGACAGGTCGTATGGAGCTGGCCCACTTCCCATGTGCTTGGGGGACTTAGGGGTGAAGGAAACCCGGGAGAGGGCTAGAGCGTAAATCTTCTACTGGCCAGGGATTTATAGGGCCATTGAAAGATTTCTGCCGAAGTCTTGCACCAGAGTGGCCAAATAAATGCCACTAGGCCTATTTTCGGAGGCCCTTATCCTCCCTCCTGCAATTAATAGAGGTACCCCTTTGAGAGGATTCGGCATGGACTGTAGGATCGCTCCAAAGTCAAGCGAGTGGACATTCAGATAATCCTAAGTCTGGTCCTTGACTACGCCACCCGTTATCCCGGAGGGCCATTTCTCCTGTAGGAACCACCTCCTCCAAAGGGTGTTGCCAAGGAGTTGTTCCAAATGTTCACCCGCACGGGTATTTTTTTTTTTTTTTTTTTTTTTTCCCCCGATGAGTACTGGACAGGACCCGGGTTCCCCCATTCATGTCTAAGGTGACCAAGAAGAACTCTGCCGCACTCCTCAATATTACCCATCTCCGTCTCCGGTATATCATCCCAGAGATGGTCTGGTGGAGAGGTTCAATAAGACCTTAAAGCAATCTTAAAAGGTTGGTGGGATATAGGTGGGAGATGACTGGGACCCGCCTACTTCCCTATCTATGTTCTCTATACGGGAAGGTACCACAAAGCGTTACCAATGGGTTCTCTCCCTTCGAGCTCCTCTTATGGTAGACATCCCCGGGACTCCTGGACATTGCCAAGGAGCATGGGTGCAGGAAATACCCTATAGGAGTGTGATTGAACATATGGCCGAGATGCAGCGATGAATCGCAGCAGTCCTGCCTATGTGCGTTGAGAATCCTACAGCGGGCCCAAGAACCCAGGGCAAGGGTATATTTAAAGGATCCGCAAGGATCAGTATTGTCCTGCCCGGCGATCGGCATTGCTAAGTACTTGTCCCCCGTCGAAAGCAGGTTTAGGCAAAGGTGGCAGCGGCCCCTATGAGATCAAAGAGCGGTTCATGAGGTCAACTATAAGGGGGTTTCCAGTTTGGTAGAAGGAACCTTATCAGTTATATCACTTCAACCTAAATTAGCCATGGAAGGTCCGGCAAAGCTTTTCGGCGGGTAGAGAGCATAGGGGTGCCACAAACGGAGAGTTGCCACCGTCCTTTCTCCGAGTTCCCTATCAGGAATCACAGCGGCAGGAAACTAGGGGAATTCTTCAAAGGGAACCGGCAGGTCTTTTCAGATCTACAGGTCGCACGAAGGTCATTGAACATGACACATTCACTGAACCCCGGCAAAGAAGGTACGGTTGAGGCCATATGGTCCCTGAAGCCCAGAGTACAAGCAATTGCGAGGAGGTTAGAAGATGATGGAGATTGGGGTCTTAGAAAATCCCACAAGTGGGTGGTCGAGACCCTTAGTTCTCATACCACCCAAACCCGATGGCAGCTTACGTTCTGCAGACGATTTTTCGTAGCTAACGAGCTCTCAAATTTTGATGCCGACCCAGATGACCCGGTCGATAAATTGGTTGAGGAGGTTAGGACCCGCGAGGTACATTTATTATTTTTTAAGGGGTACGTTTTAGAACTGACCAAGGGCTATTGGCAGGTCCCCCTCACAAAGGAGGCCAGGGAGGAAAACGGCCTTTCCACCTCAGATGGCCACTTTCACTACGTGGTTCCTTCCCTTTTGGCCTACATGGGGCTTCGGCCACTTTCAAGTGATGTTAGAAATATGCAGCAGCATATTTGGTGACGTGGTGATCTTTGCACGGATTGTGGGAGTTCCCACCTGAACAGAGTGAAAGATGTCTTAGGATGCCATAAGGGCTGCAGGTCTGACCGCCAACCTCTAACAAGCTGTGCCATAGGGCTTAGGGTAGGCCCGTATCTACAATCACCGGCCACTTTATTTGTGTTACCCATGCTAGTAACGGTTTTGGACCCCCTTTTGCCTCAGAACGCCTCAATTCTTCGTGGCATAGATTCAACAAGGTGCTGGAAGCATTCTCATGTTCAGAAACCAGTCTGAGATGATTCCAGCTTTATGACATGGTGGACGATTTATCTGCTGAAAGTTGCTCTCCATCAGATGTTGGGTACATTGTGGTCATAAAGGGTTTGGACATGGTCAGCCAAACAATTACTCTAGGTAGGCTGTGGCGTTGACAACGATGCTCAGTTTTCGGTACCAAAGGTAGGCCCATATGTAGTGCCAAAGGAAAGAATTAGTTCCCCACACCATGGGACACCACACCAACCTCAGCCCTGAACCGTTGATACAAGGGCAGGATGGATCTGCTTTCTGTTGTTGACACCAAATTCTGACCTACCATCCGAATGTGCACAGAAAATCGAGATCCTCAACCAGGCAACTTTTTTCCCCAATCTTTACGGTCCAAATTTTCGATAGCTTGGGGCAAATTGGGCCTCATTTTCCCTGTTCTTACTGAAAGGAGTGGCACCCGGTGTGGTTTTTGCTGCTGTGCCCATCTGCCTAAATTCCCCGTACTGTGCGTTCAGAGTGTTTCTGCCTCCCTTGGTTGTAACGGGTGGCTTTTTTGAGTCATGTTCCTTTATATCAGCTGAACCAGTCTGCCCATTCCCCCTTTTGACCTCTGGCTCAAAAAGGGGGATTTCCGCCCACAGGCTGCCGCTCACGGGATGTTTTTTCTTTTTGGGACCATTCTCTGTAAACCCAGAGAGGTTGTGGGGAAATCCCAGGAGATCGCAGTTTCTGAAATACTCAGCCCAGCCCTTCTGGCACCAACAACCATGCCACTTTCAAAGGCACTAAAAATCCCCTTTCTTCCCCATTGTCCCGGGTTTTAACTGCGAGATTGTCTGACCTGTTCATCCCAAAATGCACTGAGTTGCCGCCATTGATTGGTGATTAAAAATTTAAAGTGTTAACGAGCAGTTGGACAGGGTACCTAATAAAAGTCCCCGGTGAGTGTGGTTAGACTTTGGGGAGGGGAGTCATCACCCCCCAAAGGAAAAAACTGGAGGAAATTTTAAAATTGGCCTAAACCCCGATCTCCAAAAAGCAGGCCGGGCCTTCTTAGGTTCGCGGGGTTACTATGGGGGTTTTCTTTAACCCAACTTTGCCTCCATACAGCCCCGCTTAGGGGGACCTCACAAAAGGGAAAAGTCACTTTGGTCAATGGAACCCCCGGAGGCTGAACAACCCTTTCCCAAAAGGGTTTAAAGGGGTCCCTTGCAAGAGACCCTGTCATACCCCAAACTTTCGAAAGAATTTTTTTTTCAGGCGAGTTTTCTGGGTTAGGATTGGGGCTGTCCTACACAAGGGTTTGGGGAGAAAACACCGGTGTTTACCTAGCGGGAAAACTGCAGCGGTGGAGAAAAACTACCCCAAGTGGAAAGGAAAGCCTCCCCTTTAAAGTGGGCCTCGAGTCGCTGCTTTTAAACTTGATGGGTAGACCCTTTAGAGTCATCAAGACCATTCCCCTTTAAAGGGATGGCACAGAACAAGGGAAGAACCAAGGGTGCCCCCGGTGGTTCCCGGCTCTACAGGACTTTAAATTCTCTGTAGAACATCGCCCCGGGTCACAAATGGCCCAAAGCTGATGCATTGTCACGGGTACACAATTTTTGGCCCAAAGTGCTCGCCCCACAGGTCTGAGCAGAGGGGGGGGGTATGTAACCGCAGCTGGGAGGTCCTGCGAGGGGTGTATATCCCGCATTTTTGGGAGTTTCCCCGGAGAGAGCAAGATACTGCCACCAAGGGAAGAACCTTGGTGGAGGGGGAAAGGCCAGTTAAATGGTGTCGGCAGTACAGATGTCGACAACATTAAGTTGTCTGTTAGATGGTACCGCCCTTTCCCCGGGGCGGCCCTTTTATTGGGGGTAAGCTAGAGCAGGGTGGGTGTTTTCCCCCTGGGTCCCCTCCGGGTTTTTCCCGGTGGTATTTTAAGGCAGCAGGGAAAACTGACTGGGGGGCTGCATCTCCCCCGTCTACCTTCTGGGGGAGGGGCATTCACACGGGGGAAGCCATGTCGCTACACCATCTCCCCAAGGGGTAGTGAGGGGAAATACACCTGTGTATGTAAGCGCCAGACGAGCAGAGTTTTTTTTATGTTTTATGTTTGCTGTGCAGTATTGCCATACGTTTTTGTTTGCGGGAAATAAAAAACCCCGGAAGCAAGACACCGTTTGAACCAATATCTGCCTCTGTCCATGCCGAAGGACTTGTGAGTGATCCCGAGCTGTGCAAACTCACACTATTAAAAACGTGCCCTCAGTTGAATGCAAATTGTAACAAGATAAATTTACTATCTGAAGTATGAGGGCAGATCAAAGATGTTTTGTGTCGAGGCTGGGGGCAGACAGGACCCTGGGGGGCTGTATGTGGTGCCCAGGACACATGGCGTGCACCCCTGTCCTGTGTGCTAGAATCAGCATTTCATTTGTAAATTAAAGTACTTCTGAAGAAAGACGTCTTCTGTTTTCCATTTGTTTTCAAGCCTCTGTCTCAGATATACACACACAATTTCTGTGTTTTTAGTTTACTTCTAACCAAGAGCTGCTGGCACTCTGGCAGACAACCTGTCAGCAACAGACACAGTATAGAAAATGTACAGTCAGTTGCAACTTCACATTTTTGCACCTTCTGATCTTCCTTCAATATGGTTTCTTTTGCTTCTAAATTTTAAACCCTTTTCTAACTGGACACGAATCCCTGCGGGTGCAATTTAAAGAAATGTCTCCATGGAGATGTCACCATTGTTGGCAGTGATTGTCTTCTGATGTAACTTTAGATGACATGTCCGCATGCATGGTGGACACAAGGGGCAAAGAGGAGACAAGAGACAAGAGCAGCCGGGGCCTAAAGTGTAATTGGCAAAGTTTCTTTCATGTTTGGAGTCCAAAAAAAGACCAGTTAGTCTATGTAAATGCTATATATGTCACAAGCACTCTTATTCTCTCACATTAATATCGGGAGAAGAACAGACAATTAGTACATCCTGAAGAAAGACATAATATCATATCTTTCATTTATCATTCTCCGACTTACCAAAGCTATGGTAACTACATGTCAAATTTTAGTAAACTTCAGATTTGTAATAAAACATATTGACGCATTCACAGTAATTGTGTTCTGAGCCTCACATGTTGAAGGCTATACAAATACATATATATATATATATATTCTTTTAGCTTCCAGAGTGTAGGTTTATATTCCCATTAAGACCCAATGCATCAGGGAGTTAAATTATATTTGTAAAAATACTACATTACACTGAACACACCATAGAGACGTACATTAAAACTCAGGAGAGGTAATTAGAATGTGATCATTCTTGGGCACATTTTAACATTTTATCATTACAAAATGTTACTTAGAGTAAGGTTTTGTTAATTTCACACTGCACAAAAAGTATGGGATCCTACAACTCTAAGGATTTTAAGAGAGTACCTCCTTCTGCAATTTGTGTGGTCATTGTTACGCGCACTCCCGTACCCCCATCTTCCCTACTGTGGGTTTTACGAGTGGCAGCACGAGCCACATGTCGGGATGTGGGTGCACTCACAGTCCGGGTCCCCATTCTGTTCACATCTCTCCTTGCTCCCTGCAATGTCTCTGACCTGTAGGAGCGGGTTGGCGCATGCGCCAGCTCTATAACATTTAAAGGGCCAGTGCGCCGATAATTGCCGGGTGCTGACTCTGTACTACCCAGCATTCCTTCCCCTGACCTCCATGTCGAATCTTTAGTACTCATTGCCTACTGAGAAAGCATTCCTGTATTGTTCTTGCCTTACCGTGTACCTGACTTTCTTGCTGCTGTTCCTTGACTACAATTTTTGCCACCTGCCCTGATCTTCCTGCCTGCCCCCGACTACGAGTTTGACTCTAGTCTTCTCCTCAAATGGGACAAATCAATATCCACTAGATAGCCAGTGTAATGCCTTAGCATCTAAGAGTAATCATTATCACTGATGCCCCATATTACCAACCACAACTGATTTTTTTAAACTCAATATCAAATGGGTGAAAAATAAAACCAATATTGATAGTTGTCAGTCTACCAATATCTTTTCGGGCATAGATTTAATTAAAATTATTGTTTTCTCTAAGCTACTCTACACAGTACAGCATGTCTGTCTTCCCAATCCCCTTTTTTTTACCAAAAATGGACTGCTTACTTTGTGTGGCATGACCTCAGGACTGAAGATGAGTCTTATAACTAGAGATGAACGAATTTCTCAAAAATTCGGTTCGGTCACTTCGCCGAAAAAAACAAGCTGAGGGCTCAGGTGGCAACATCAGTGACAGAGTGTGGAGGTGACGGCGGCAGCCCCGAGAGCATAAGGTCAGACAGTGGCACAAATGACATTCGGAGGTGGCAAAAAAACAGGAGTAGGCCAAAGAGTGGCACAATGACACAGTGTGGAGTTGACGGCAATCAACAGCAGCAGCAGCATGAGGGCAGACAGTGGCACAATGACATTCTAGAGGTGGAAAACTGGAGTAGGCCACAGAGTGGCACAATGACGAGAGTTGAGGGTGACGGGGCAAGCTAGATGGTGAGGTCAGACAGTGGCACAATACAATCTGGAAGTGGCAAAAATGGAGTAGGCCACCAGAGTGGCAAAATGGACCAGTGTGGAGGTCACGGCAGCAGCAGCATGAAGGTCAGACCGTTGCACAAATACCTTTTTATTTTATTGCATTCCCCAAACAAACCATCCACACACCCCCCCCCCCCCCCCCCCCCCCACCCACCCAACCCAACACACAAAACACCCCCCCCCCCCCCCCCCCCCCCCCCCCCCAAAAAAAAAAAACCACCAAAAAAAACACCACAACAAAAAACACACCCCCCCCCCCCCCACCCCGCCCCCCCCCCCCCCCCCAAAAAAAAAAAAAAAAAACCCCCCCCCCCCCCCACAAAAAACCCCCCCAAAAAAAAAAAAAAAAAAAAAAAAAAAAAAAAAATGGCTGCGCAGCATGAGGTCAGGCAGTGGCACAATGGGACATTTGAGGTGGCAAAAACAGGAGCAGGCACAGAGTCGGCACAATGACACAGTGTGGAGGTCACAGGCAGCAGCAGCCATGAGGTCTCAGACAGTGGCACAATGACATCTGGATGTGGCAAAACAGTAGTAGGACACAGAGTGGCACAAATGGAATGAGAGTGGATGGTGACCCGGCGAAGCGCATGAGGTCAGAGAGTGGCAAAATGACATTCTGGAGGTGGCAAAAAAACAGTTTTTTGGCCACAGCAGTGCACAATGACAGAGAGTGGAGGACGGCAGCAGCTGCATGAGGTCAGGACAGTGGTACAATGACATTCTGGAAGGTGGCAAAAAACAGTAGTAGGCCACAGAGTGGCACAATGAAACAGTGTGGAGTCACCGGCAGCAGCATGGGTCAGACAATGCACAATGACATTTGGAGGGTGGCAAAAAACCTGAAGTAGGCCACAAAGTGGCACAATGACAGAGAGTGGATTGGTGACGGCAGCCGCAGATGAGGGCAGGACAGTGGCACAATTACATTCTGGAGTGGCAAAAACAGTAGTAGGCCACAGAGTGGCACAATGACAGAGAGTGAGGTGGAACTGGTGGCGGCAGCCATGAAGGTCAGACTGTGGCCAATGACATTCTGGGAGGTGGCAAAAATGGAGTAGGCCACAGGCTGTTGGCACAACTGACAGAGAGTGGAGGTGACGGGCGGCCTGGAGCAACAGCATGAGGTCAGAGAGTGGCCATGACACTGTGTGGATGAGTCACGGCACCAGCAACAGCAGCAGCCAGCATGAGGTCATAAAGTGGCACACAATGACAGGTGTGGAGGTGGGTGCAATACCATTCCCTTGTTTAAGATGGTTGCGGCAGATGGAGAAAACTGTCAGCAGATGTGTGGCATCAGGCGGGTGGCGGCATCAGAATAGTGGCTGAGGCAGGTAGTTTTGACCCAGACTCATTTCTCACAGTTTGGTTGAGGGTGTCATGGCTGATGTAGTCTGACGCCTAAGGCATTGGTGTGTGGAAATCCTGGCGATTCACGCCTGATTCATCTTGACAAAGGTTCAGTCGTTCACATTTCCCTCCGCGTGGACAAGCGGGTTCTCCTTTGGGTATCGATGGCCCCCGCCGCACTGAACACCGCTCTGATGCCACACTACCGGTCTCGGGCAGGACAGCTTCTCCACTGGAAACTCGGCAAGTTGCGGGCACACTTGCAGTTTGGCTGCCGAGTAGTCAAGCGGATATTCTACGGGGATGGCAGAGTGTACTGTCCAAGCAGACCCCCACCTGTTGGTTCGAGGGTCTGCTCCAGGTCTGGCTTCTTTGCTCTGGCGACCTTGCATCCTCACTAGGCGGGTGAAGGAAGCTGCTTCATCAGTGACTCCAGACTTAGGTTGCGTTGATGGAGCTGGTACTGCTCCTACCCCCCACCTTTCCCCCTGCAAGCCGCGGCAGTAGTTACGTGAGCGCTGGTGTGACCCCCGGTCAGACCTGTAGAGGAGGGACGATTGCTTGTGCACATAGGCAGCGGACAACTGACTACAGAGGGATTTTCCCTATAGCATTTGAGTTTGTCCTCCCTCTTAATAGCTGGAAAAGGCTCCCATTCTTTGGACCGGTAGTGAGGGTCCAATAGGGTGGAGAGCCAGAAGTCCTCCCTCTGCCGGAGATGCTGACTATTGGCTGTCCACTAGCCAGGCAAATCAGACTGCTGCGGGTGATATCTGCACAAGTGACTCCGAGGGGCTCCTGCCTCCATCTCCATGTATATATTGCCATGTGCTTGCGGGTCATCTGCCTCGTCTTCCTCATCTCCATCTACTCCTCCGTGCTCCTGTCCTCCTCTCTTGTCCTGGGTAGAAAATCCACTCATTTCACCAGACAATGCGTCTTGCTACAATGTCCTCCTCCTCTTCCATTTCAGTCCCCACCGAATACTCATGTGGACCGCGTGATGTTAGTCGCCCACATCTCCAGTCCCCTGCCCAGACAGATGTTGCAGCATCTGTTCCAGGACCATGAAGCAGTGGAATGACGTTATTCATCCATAGTCCTGGCGATGACAAATAACGTGGTGGCCTCCTCGAATGGCCTCAACAAAAGGCAGGTGTCACGCTGAGCAGCCATGGCTGACAACAAAGATACACAGGAGTTACTCCCTGTCCGCTCATGGATCATCAAAAATTGTTAATGGCCTCTCTCTGTTTCATACAGTCGGTCAACATGTGCAGGCTGGAATCCATCGATGTGGAAACATCGCCATATCAGAGTGTGTTGGGGGAGGTCGTTATGCCGCTGCAACTCGAGCGAGAGTGTTCCTGGCTCTGTAGAGATGGATGAATGTGCATGCACAGTTTCCTGCCCATTTTCAGAATCTTTTGAAGATGTGGAGACTTCAGGTAACCTTTTCACAACCAGATTGAACACATGTGCCATGCAGAGGCGCATGGACCATCTCCTCGGTGCTGGTGCGGACACCATGTTCTCCCATTGTCGTCACCTTGGTTCCGATTTGCAGTTGGCGCTGAGAAACGCACCACATCGATTTCTTGCTGCCCTGATGCGGAGAGTTCCTCCCTGTGGGATTCGTGCGCGAGGCAAGCCAGGTAGTAGACTGCGTGACATGCTGTGCCCTACACTTGTGGTAGATGAGCAGTATGTGGAGGCTGAGATGTTGGTGGTGGTGAAGGAGGAGGAGGCGGTCATTGGCGCAGGGAGCCGCAGTTTGACAACGTGGAGGAGAAGCGGCGTTCTCCTGTCCAGTTGTTGGTGTGCTGGGAAGGAAGCCATTCACCCAGTGGGCCGTATAAGATGGACATGTACTGGCCCTGACGTTAGTTTACAGCTCCAGAAGTCTGTGCTGCTGTGCACCTTTGGAACAACGAATATAAGCTCAAGGACTGGCCACACCTTCTGTCTCTACATATTTATGAAGTGCGGTACTGCTTTTTGGAAAAGAAATACGGCTTGGAATCTCCCATCTCGGCTTGGCACAAGCCATGTAGTTCTCTGCAACGGTGCAGAGTCACCATTGGAATGGGTGGACTGCAGTACCAACAACTTGGACAGGAGCACGGTGAGCTGCCCTGCACCTTAGGATTGGTTGGAAGATACTGTTGTCTCTTTGAAATCACCTCGCTGAACGATGCTGGCGCCATGAGTAGCGAGGAGGAGCAGAGGAGCATCTGGACCGGGGATGTGTCAAAAAGAAACAGCTCCCCCTTGCGCAGAGGTGTGGAGCCTTGACTGTCTGCAAGGGCATGCGTGTCTGGGCGATGCTGCTACTGTGCTGTGGCGGCAGGATGGACCACGCATCTGAGCCACGTTTCTCCAGGCCACTGGATGGTGACGCTGCATGTGTTGGAGCAGGGCCGTGGTGCCACGTTAGCTCCCTGGCCACGCTTCACTTTTCGCCCACAGATTCTACATAATAACCCATATTCGGCTCCTCGGTGTCTTAGCAAAGATGCACACCACTGGTATCGGATTTTCCCGCCACGCTACGCACTGAGTGACTAACTACCTCTGCTGCCTCGCTGGAGCCCTGTGCCCTACTTTCCTTGACCTGCGGAAATCGGTTTTTTTACCCCGTGGCCGATTGGCTCCTGGACCTCACCACTGCTGTACCCGCTGACTCACGGGCCATCAACCCACTTGCTGGCGGCGCCGCTGCCTGACGCGCAAGCAGAACGCCACTCTTCTCTAGGTACGATGATGAAGCCCTTGCCGTCACCGGTCCAAGTGCGGTCGTCTACCATCATCATCTATTTGTGTGTCATGTCACTGCTGTCCTCATCACCGGTCTTGGTTTTGCAGAGGCTGACCCTCACAACTGACCTCCCATGCCACTCTCAACCATCTATACTTTGCCGCCTACTGCAAGAAGCAGGGGAATTGGCCCCATTTCTTCGCTGCCAAGTAGCCTGTTGATGCCCTCCTCAAATTGTTCATCCTCGTATATAGTGGCGCTTGAGCCCAGAACCAATAGTAGATCTCTGGCTGAGGAACCGGATGGGACAGAGGTGGGTTGGAGGTACAGGTGAGGGCCGCTCCACCCGCTCTGGGCCATCTGCCAACTAAGGGTTGTGTCTGACGTTCCACACTCTTGGCTGGGTTGTCAGATGTCATCTGGGAGGAAGTGGATGACCTAGGTCAACCAATCAAGAAACCTTGGGTTGCTAGTCAGCTCACAGCGCTAGATGACAGCGGCAGTTGTGGCCTCACCGAGTGACCCTGCTTCGACGTCCCCATGCTGTGCGCGACTGGCCTGAAATGTTTGTGCCTCTGCATGCAGGTGAGAGCCTGCCCACCTCTCTGTCTGACATACTGTTTGTTCTAAAATGTTACAGACAATGTTGGGGTAACCTTGGATATAAATTGCGCTCCACAAAATGGGCAGGAAAATTGAATTGTATGTTGCCGTTTAAAAACTTGTGTATTTATATTTTACTGAATATAAAGCACAAACAGGCTTAATTAACCTTGGATATGAAATTTGCTACAGCATTTATTCTGTGGCGGTTAAAAACAGTTTCTTTTACTGAGAGAAAACTGCAGAACAAATACTTAGTTAACCCTTGGATGTAAAATTGCGCAAAAGAATTGAGCAGCCAAAAACTACCAGCTTTTTAGGGTGTTACAATGGATGTTTTTACGCTACACAACACAGAGAAAACAAACTTATAATTAACCTTCGCTTTGTGAATTTATGCTACAGGAAAAATTGATTTTTTGGCTGTGAAATAAAAACGTTTTCTTTTTAGTCACCACAGCAGCAGAACAAACGACTTAATTAAACCCCTGGATGTAAATTGCGCAAAAGAATTGAGCAAAACACAAACTTCGAGCTTTGTAGCGTGTCACAGTGGGTGTTTTTTTACGCTACACAACAAGAGGGAAAACTTATTATTAACCTAGCTCGCTTGTGAATTTTGGCTACAGGAAAAATTGATTTTTTGGCTGTGAAATAACGTTTTCTTTTACGTCACCACAGAGCAGAACAACGCTTATTACCCTGGAAGTAAATTGCGCAAAAGAATTGAGCAACCAAAAACTACGAGCTTTGTAGGTCCTGTTACATGGCGTGTTTTTTACGCTACACAACAAGAGGAAAACTTATAATTAACTTCGCGTGTGAATTATGTATAGGAAAAATTTATTTTGTTGGCTGTGAAATAAACGTTTTGTTTTAGTCTACCACAGCAGCAGAACAATGCCTAATTAACCCCTGATATGTAAATTGCGCAAAAAGAATTTTGAGCAACCAACAAACTACGAAGCTTTGTTGCGTGTTACAATGGCGTGGGGTTTTTTTACGTTACACACAAGAGAAAACTTGTAATTAACTTCTGCTTGTGAATTATGCTACAGGAAAAATTTATTTTTTGGCTGTGAAATAAACGTTTCTTTAGTCACCACAGCAGCAGAACAACGCTTATTAAACCCTGGATGTAAATTGCGCAAAAGATATTGGGCAGCCAAAAATGACGTGCGTATTTGTATTGTAAAAACGCTGTTTTATTTAAATGGAATACAAAGGAACAGGCTTAGATCACCTTGGATATTCAATGTGCTGTGAGCAGATAGCATTTAAAATGTATATGGCAGCTTTGCCACTGGACACACACTGGACTCAGATCCAATACCCCACAAAATCAGAAATAGAACGTTAAGAGAAGTAGTCTCTGAGACAAGCTGAGACACCCCCAAAAATCACTGTATAAAAATGAGTTCTTTAGTATCAGCTATCATAAGCAGCCACGGCAGCACCTTCCCTGATCAGTACAGTGAGAGCGGTAAGAGCTCCCAGCGTCGCGCCCGGACTTATATAGTGCGGTGACGTCACAAAATCTCTGATTGGTCTCTGATTGGCTTCATCTCTGCACATGTCATGCAGGCTATGCCCTTCTTCCTTCAAGAGTTCTTTGCCCCATGTAACGCCATGCGCTCGCAGCCATTTTATCAATCAAAAGCACACTTCGTTCACCCGAAGTCCCCCAAACTTCGACTTCGTTCAGAACCGAAGTTTTCCTGAAATTCTAAACAAATTCCACTTCGTTAGAATCAATTCACCCATCTCTACTTAGAACCTTAAATCAGACTAAAAAAAGGGGGAGGGGGATGTTGTTTTTCTACTCTACTTTTTCCTGTACTGTAGGATGGGTTGGTCTCCAGGTCTCCTTGGAGGATGGCTCTTCATACCTCTGGGAATCCACCACCCCTTTGCATGTTTAGGCTTACAAAGTATATACTGCATACCTCCCAAGTGTCCCTATTTTGGAGGAACAGTCCCTATTTTTAACTTTTGCCCCTCTTAGTTCTATAAATGTCCCTCTTTTTCATTTGGTAAATAGATTTGTGTCAATAAACTGACTATCTTGCTTTAAAAAAGTATTTGATTGCTTCCTAGCTGTATACTATGCAATGTGGTCTTGAAAATGTGTCCCTTTTTGTCTGTCCAAAAAGTTGGCATGTTTGTGTGTGGGCATGGTTAGAGGCGTGTCTTGGTGTAATATCACGTGTTTGGGCATAGTTAGAGGTGTGGCCTGATGTGCCTCTCTTTGCAATCTCTAAAACTTGGGAGGTATGATACTGTAGTTATTTTAGAAATCTCTATGCCACCTCTGGACCACTTACTTCGGGTTTCTTGTGGGAAAACCCACCCTTGACGGAGCTCACACATGTGCAGAGACGGGAGTTTATAATAACCAGGGCATTATATGTATTTAACTGATTGATGAAGTAAATGAGATGTCCTTTAAAAAATTGCAGAGAATACAACATCCCTTATCAAATGATTTACAGGTACCTTAATTATAGGCATGCACAATCTTACCCTGGGGTATCTGTGTTAGACTGGGTATTACATCACTCTCGCCCATTGTCAGTGTGTCCCTCACTTATAGCTTTAGCGGGAAAAAATAGACAAAAAATGGTGCTTGATAGTGATACGAGGAGATTGAATAACCTTATATAGAAAGCTTCACCTGAGTTGTGTGTGTATGTATTACGGTATTCCAACTGCTGCTCCTCCTTGTTCATGAGCACTGATGTTCTGGAAAGTATTTGCATAAAGGAAAAAGCAAGAAACCTATGGGTGCTGTCGAAATTAATATAATCTTTATTGGGGTTATGCATATTAGCACTGTACTGGTGCCTTCATTAGACCTTAATAAAATTATTATATAGATACATATAAATACGCATGTAAATGAATTGATAAATCAAGTGGTCAGAAAAAGGTGGGGAGGTCAAAAGATGAGAAAAAAAACAAATATTTAATACAAGAATTAAATAAGTAAACAGCTTTTCAAATTAATGCAGGGACACAAAGATATAAAGTTATTAACCCCTTCCCAACATTGGATGTATGCATACAGCCTAGCGGGAAGTGCGTTCCCGCAAATGGACGTATGGGTACGTCCTGGCGATCGTGTGGGCTTACAAGCGAGCCCCGCACGATCGCGACATGGGACCAGTGGTAAATTACCGCTGGCCTCATGCCATGATTTGCTCCTTAGCTCCGACGTGAGCTCTCGTCGCACTGCCGCAGCGATCTCCTACCAGACGGCCCTGGGAAGTGAAAGTCACTTCCCGGGTCGTCTGTGACGTCAACATGCCCACAATGCATTGTGGGCATGGTGATTGACAATCGCCATGGAGACTGGTATACAGCAGAAATGCTCTATGCAGGTCTCCATTGCAAGAGCGATCTGGAGATCACTGTTACAAATCCCCTATGAGGAAAATTGAAAAAAAAAGTGTAAAAAAGTAAAAAAAAGTGAAACACAAACATGAAAAATAAAATGAAAACACATACACTGCCCTTTTCCCCTTTACAAATGGCAATCGCCCCAAAAAAGATCAACAATAAATAAAGTGCACATATTTGGTATTGCTGCATGCGTAACAATCTGCCCTATAAATCTCTCATGTTAATTAACCCGTACGATGAACGCTGTTAAAAAAAACAAAGAATTTTTGTTCATCCCGCAGCACATAAAGTAGAATAAAAAGCGATCAAAAACTCATATGAACGCCAAAGTTGTACCAATTAAAACATCAGTTCATTCTGCAAAGAAAAGTCCTTACACGTCTCTGTATACGGAAAAATAGTGCTTCAACATAAAAAACTATATAAATTGGGTATCGCCGTAATCATATCGACCCACAGAGTAAAGCTAACTTGTCATGTTAAAAATAAAAAACACTACTAGGATTGCAGTATTTTCGTCACACTGCCTTCCATAAAACAGATTTAAAACTGATCAAAAAGTCTTGTTCCCCCAAAAATGATACCAATAACAACGTCAACTCATACTGCAAAAAACAAGCCCCTACACATCTCCGTACACAGAAAAATAAAAAAGTTATGGCTCTCAGACTATAACGATGCAAAAATGTGTTTTCCTTTTTGAATAAAATGTTTTTATTGTGTTAAAGCAGTAAAACATTAAAAAAATATACAAATTGTGTAGCACTTTAACATATCAACCTGCTGACTAAAGCTAGCTTGTCATTTATACCGCATGGTGAACGCTGTAAAAATAAAAATAAAAAACACTACCAGGATTGCCATATTTTATTCAAAATGCCTCACAAAAAGCTTAATAAAAAGTGATCAACGCGTAATATGCCCCCCATAATAGTACTATTAAAAACATCAACTCATCCCACAAAAAACAAGCCCATAGTCAGCTCCGCAAACAGAAAAATGAAAAAGTTATGGCTGTCGGAATAGGACAACATAAAAACGCAATTTTTTATAGACCTATTTCTATTGTGTAAAGTAATAAAACATAAAAAATTTATATTATTATACCGACCCCCATAGTAAAGTGGCATTTATCCCGTACAGTGAACACTGTAAAATTGAAGCCCTAAAAACAATGGCGGAACTGCGGTTTTTCCCTCCATTTTCATGGCCCAATGCTAAAAAAAAGCTATGGAACACCTTTGCGCCCAAAATGCACAATACACCCCTAGATGAGATCCCTGAGGGGTGTTGAATCCAAAATGGGATGACTTCTGGAAAGGTTTCACCTGCTCTGGTTTTTTGAGGGCTTTGCAAATGCGACATGGCCCCACCAAAATCTGTGTTCCAAAAGCCAAATAACACTCCCTCCCTTATACGCCCTGACATGTGCCCAAACAGCAGTTTACACCCATATATACACTCACCGGCCACTTTATTAGGTACACCTGTCCAACTGCTCGTTAACACTTAATTTCTAATCAGCCAATCACATGGTGGCAACTCAGTGCATTTAGGCATGTAGACATGGTCAAGACAATCTCCTGCAGTTCAAACCGAGCATCAGTATGGGGAAGAAAGGTGATTTGAGTGCCTTGGAACGTGGCATGGTTGTTGGTGCCAGAAGGGTTGGTCTGAGTATTTCAGAAACTGCTGATCTCCTGGGATTTTCACGCACAACCATCTCTAGGGTTTACAGAGAATGGTCCGAAAAAGAAAAAAACATCCAGTGAGCGGCAGTCCTGTGGGCGGAAATGCCTTGTTGATGCCAGAGGTCAAAGGAAAATGGGCAGACTGGTTCGAGCTGATAGAAAGGCAACAGTGACTCAAATAGCCACCCGTTACAACCAAGGTAGGCAGAAGAGCATCTCTGAACGCACAGTGCGGCGAACTTTGAGGCAGATGGGCTACAGCAGCAGAAGACCACACCGGGTGCCACTCCTTTCAGCTAAAAACAGGAAACTGAGGCTCCAATTTGCCCAAGCTCATCGAAATTGGACAGTAGAAGATTGGAAAAACGTTGCCTGGTCTGATGAGTCTAGATTTCTGCTGCGACATTCGGATGGTAGGGTCAGAATTTGGCGTCAACAACATGAAAGCATGGATCCATCCTGCCTTGTATCAACGGTTCAGGCTGGTGGTGGTGGTGTATGGTGTGGGGAATATTTTTTGGCACTCTTTGGGCCCTTTGGTACCAATTGAGCATCGTTGCAACACCTTGTGGAATCTATGCCACGAAGAATTGAGGCAGTTCTGAAGGCAAAAGGGGGTCCAACCCGTTACTAGCATGGTGTACCTAATAAAGTGGCCGGTGAGTGTAGGTGCCGAACTTGGAAGAAATTGCATAACAAAATTTGGGGTGCTTTTTGTTCCAAGATTCCTTGTAAAAATTAAACATTTTCAGCTAAAATTGCAGATTGTTGGAATCTGTGATTTTCACAGAATAACGCTAAAAAAATTTGGGAAACACCTGTGGGGCCGATATACTCACTACACCCCTGAATATATTCCTTAAGCATGTAGTTTCCAATATAGGGTCTTTTTAGGGGTGTTTAATAAGTTTTCGGACCTTAGGGTGTCTGCAAACCTGAAATGACGCCTAAATAAAATCATAATGAAAATGAGACCCCAAAGTCCAGTAGGTGCTCCTCCTTTTCTGGGGCTTGTGGTTGAGCCAAATAGCGCACTAGGGCAACATATGTGATATCTCTGAAAACGGCAGAATCTGGGGAATTGAAGTTGAGTTGCATTTCCCTGATCACATCTACCGTGTTCTTGTGAATAATGGAAAAAATTGAAAATCTGCAAAAAAAGTGAAATTTTAACTCCATTTTGCTTTAATTCCTGTGAAATACCTAATGGGTCAATAAACTTCCTAAATGCTGTTTTGAATACTTTAAGGGCTGTAGTTTCTTAGATGAAGTCATTTATGGGGGTATCTAACATACATGCCAATCAAGTCCCGTTAGAACTGGGCTGGTCCCTAAAAAAATGTTTATTGCAAATTTTCTTGAAAATGTATAAATTACTACTAAATTTCTAAGCCCCTTAATGTCATAAAAAAAGACATTTAAAAAAATTATGCCACCCTATATTAGACATATGGTAGAGGCTAGTTATAAACTATTTTGAGTGGAATAACTATCTGTCATACACGCAGAAATTTTTGATGTATGGAAATGGTAAATTTTTCAAATTTTTCACGATACTTTGATATTTTTCACAAATAAACAAGGACTTTTTGGACCAAAATTTCTTACTATCTTAAAGCACAATGTGTCACGAGAAAACAATCTCTGAATCACATGGATAGGTAAAAGTGTGAAAAAGTTATTCTCACATAAAGTTACACATGTCAGATTTAAAAAAATGGGGCTCTGTCAGAGAGGCCAAAACTGGCTCCGGCGGTAAATGGTTAAAACAGACCAAAATCAATGCATACATAAAAGGTTAATGAAATATGGCGGTGATGAGGAAGGGGAATGTAGTGATCATATGTATTTGTAAGTAACGCAAAAAAATAAATTAATAAAAAGAACACAGTAGATAACAGGGTACTCGGGTAGCACCTGCTGCATGCAGTACCAGGGTAATAGGTTCAAATCTAGCCTAGGGTAACGGCACCATGCAAATCTTTAGGTTAGAATGTGTTCATACCTTGTTTTATATATACACAATTTGCCTTATGGCAACTAATCACCAAAATTTGCCCAACACCCAAAAATAATCTAATTACTAACTGCTACTAAGGCTTAACTTTTAATATTGACCCTAATAAAAGTCTAAAAACTATAAGGCTAATTGTGCGCTCTGTATTATCAGTTCTACTGTACATAAGATACTACTATGGAAATACTGTACTACTAAAGAAATATACTGGTATCTGCAGTATACCAGTACCAATATGTACTGTATACCACATACACAGCGCCTCACTTAAAAATATAGACAAAGCTCTATAGGAGCTGTAATGCAACCATTTTTATGTTTTCTTCTGATATATATTTAATTGGAAACAAGTCTGTAGTGAATTATTAGAAAATCATTACTGAACAAATCAGAGATCATCCTGGAAATATAATAATGAATCCCCAGATACTCAGCTTACTATTTATACATGTAGAAATTACACAATCGCATGAACGCCATACTGTCATTTTATGCTCACACTAATAATAATACACTGCCAACTGAAACCTAGCATGACCATAATGTGAGTACAGCAATAAATCGTCCTGTTCATGTCGCCTGATGAGATTGATTTAGAAGCTGGTTAAAAAAGGTTGTATACATTTGAACTAGATTAATGATATCCTGTCTAGGAGCTGTCCGCATATGACAACCTTCTTTTCATCATGTGGATTCCCTGAAGTTAAGCTGATTGTGAGGAAATAGTGGATTTCTTCTAAAACTCATATAAAAGCTGCCACACGTAAAATGTCCATTTGCATAGAATAATGTAGATCTGATGTGATGTCTTGATTTTAGAGACCTTTCTTTACCAACGTAAAATATTTTATTAAATGAGCACTTTTTGGGGCTACAGGTTAGCTCGTAGCTCGCATTGAGCCGACTGTCTCAGAGGATGGGGAGGACAGTACTTGCAGCCATTCTCCCCATTCACTACTATAGGAGTTCTATATGTAGTTGAGCACACTCAATGGTGGGACTCGCACCTATCTGACATTGATGGCATATCCCATCGATATGCAATCAATGAAAAATAAAAACATTTGGAAATTATCTAAAACAAAAATGCATTTTTCTTCACTCATCAGATTCTTCACCCTCAGCTCATCATTCAAAAAATGACTAAAATTGGCCACTAAAAATATGAGCTTAATAAAGTATTAGGTTACATGTTGACTATACAAGTATATGAAAAGGGAGGAAGTAAAAAGATGGGAAATGCAGAATGAGAAAGAGAGACCTGGATGCTGCTGAAGACTCTATTAAGTGTTACTTCTCACCCACGTGCTGGAGTCACGATTTACTCTGCTTATTACTTTCTATACTGTCCTCCATGCTGCTTCTACTTTTCAGGGTGTGTCATATAAGGGAGCAAGAGCGCCTCTTCTGTATGTGTGCTTTGGATGGAATACATCATAAGATTCATAACATGTAGTCTACAACCATTAGCTCAGGAATAGCGGAAAACTAGAGATGGTGCCTGCAAAGGAGAAAAACTAGTGGAAAATGCTCAAAAATGGACAGAAATAGTGCGACCTCTTATGCAAGTTTATTAAAAGACTAGTAGTGACATTTTAAAAGTGTTTCTATAATATTTTTCCCCAAAATGTATGGTCTTATAAATGTATTTTATGATGCTAAATAAGGAAAACTCAATATCTAGATTTCTTAATTGACAAACTAAATATTTGAAAAACTTAAAGTATATTTCACCGAATAGATTGCTTATATAAGACTTGTTTTAATACAAATTTATGACTTTTCCTAGTGTTTGTAGTAACTACTCATTGATCTCTATGGGGGTAGGTCCATCTGTTTTTCC
Source organism: Phyllomedusa bahiana (assembly GCA_025379985.1). Lineage (NCBI taxonomy): Eukaryota > Metazoa > Chordata > Amphibia > Anura > Hylidae > Phyllomedusa > Phyllomedusa bahiana. Next base: position 82,735 of record JAODAL010013872.1, read on the forward strand.
ACCAGTGCCCCCAATTCACAACAGTATCTTTAACTGGTAACAGCTATAGAGCCATATGCAGGGGCCAAAGACCTTGCGTGGATTTCAAGTCCCCTCATAGGCAACATTGCTTTACATCATACTGAAAATGGGTTTATTCCTTATTAGAAGTAGAACTAGACATTATGTAGTCATAGAACCACAGAAGAGAGTCCAAATTTAGTAAACTATGTATTTATTACTATAGTTTTGTTGGAATGCTTTATTTATAACAAATATATGATAGGATGTATTCTGTAGTAACAGTTTATCAAGTTCAAAAAAGGATTTTTATTTTCTCTCTATCTAGAATACAAGGCATACCAACGGTCCAAACCTAATCATGTCTACAATCAACCAAACAAGATTGACGGAATTTAATCTGTTAGGTTTTGGAAACCTTCACAGTTTTAGTATTGTATTCTTCATTATTTTATTAATCATCTTTCTTTTGACAATAATGGGAAATGTTCTTATCATCATTCTAGTTTCCACCAATCTCCAGCTCCAGTCCCCCCATGTATTACTTTCTTTGTCATCTTTCTGTTTCCGATGTTGCGATTTCCACAAACATTGTTCCCAACATGCTTGGTGCCATTTTATACGGAGGGACGAAGATAACTTTTATTGGCTGCATCACTCAGTGTTACTTCTTCAGTGGAACAACCATTACAGAATGTTTTCTCCTTTCAGTCATGTCCTATGATCGATACTTGGCCATCTGCAATCCCCTGAGATATTCAAGTATCATGGACTTTACGTTTCAGACCTGTCTTTCAGTATGGCCGTGGTTCCTGGGTTTTACTCTTAACCTTATTGGAATCTTGCCTGTATCACTCTATAATTTTTGTTACGACAATAACATTGACCATTTCTACTGTGACCTTTTTCCTCTACAGAAGCTTTCTTGTTCAGATACTTCTCTTGTAGATCTGGAAGTCTTGCTCTTCTCTTTGCCACTGTTTGTCCTTCCTTGTGGTTTTATCATTGTGACCTATGTGTATATCTTTCTAACTATTGCTAACATACCAACAACAACAGGCAAGCAAAAAACCTTTTCTACCTGCAGTTCTCATCTTATTGTTGTGGGGACATTCTATGGGACACTGATAGCGAAACACATGATCCCAGCTGTAGGACATTCATTGATTATTAATAAGATTATGTCCCTGTTACATACTTTACTTACCCCCTTGTTTAACCCTATAATTTACAGCCTTAGAAACCAGGACATAAAGATGGCACTTAAAAAAAAGATTGTTCAATAACAAAATAAAAAGTTGAAAAATAATGATGTCTATTTCTTATGGTTGCTCCAAAATTGACGTAGATGTTGTAGAGGATTTTTCACTCTTGAGACAGAGCATATGCACATTTACTGCGGTCATGCTTGCTGGGTTTTATTCTTAACCTGTTAAAGTTTTTCCTATATAAAACTTTGCATTTTGTGATAATATTATTGGTCACTTGGTTTCTAGCTCAGACACTCCTTTCATACAACTACAAGTTGTTTTCTACCCTCTGTGACTATGTCCTTCCCAGTGGCTGTACAGTATCATTCCGACCTATAGTCAAAAGGGTTTAACCACGAACAAATATCTATTGCACAGGTCGCATGCAGCTAGCTGTGAGCCAACTAAGCAGGAGAATGAGGAGGGAGGCGCTTGCGGACGTCCTGCCCATCCACTTGTATGAGAGTTACAAATATAGCTGAGTGAGTGTGCTCGGCTATATTCAGAACTCCCATAGTAGAGAATGAGGAGGACGGTTGTAAGTGAGGCCCTCCTCATTCTACTGCATGGTCGGCTCGCAGCTAGCTGCGTGTGACCTGTGCAGCAGATATTTGTTCAGAATGAAACTCCTTTAAAATACCAACAACAATAGGCAAATAAAAATAATTTTCTGCCTGCAGTTCTCCTGTTGTTGCTGGGACATGCTTTGGGACACTAATAGTTAAATATATGATCGACATATATTAAATTCTTTGCTTACTAATAAGATTTTTTTCTTTACTCCTTTCTACTATTTACTTTTCTGTGTTACTCTATAATATGAAGCCCCTGAAATCCAAAGATGAACAGATGACAAATAAAAAAGTTTTTCACTAAATGATGAGTATGATGAATATTTTCTAGATTTTTTAAAATCAAAGTATATTCTGTACCTATCCTATAAATAAGGTTTGTCTAATGATGATTTCTTCTGTATGGTAGACACTTGTAGCATTTATTATGCTTTAGTATACATTGTGTGGTGCAATGCTTATAAGAGGTGATCATGGTTTGGAATAGGAAGTTGAATAAGAAATGATTTCATAATAAGCTTGTCCATTTTAGTGACCTTAATTTAGTGACCATAGTTTGATGTTCCTATTCTTATAGCTTTAGCTTGTTTGCATATGAATTAGGAAGACAATGAGGAGGTCATTAACCTCTTACCGCTGCAGCCAGTTTTGGCCTTTCTGACAGAGCCCCATTTTTGTAAATCTGTCATGTGTCACTTTACGTTGAAAATAACTTTTTGACACTTTAACCTATCCATGTGATTCAGAGACTGTCTTTTCATGACCCATTGTGCTTTACGATAGTAAGAAATTTTGGTCCAAAAAGTCCTTGTTTATTTGTGAAAAATATTAAAGTATCGTGAAAAATTAGAAAAATTTACCATTTTCAAACTTCAAAACCTTCTGCGTGTAAGACAGATAGTTATTTCATTCAAAATAGTTTAGAACTAGCATTTACCATATGCCCACTGTAGATTGGCATAATTTTTTTTTTTTACGACATCAGGGGGCTTCGAAATTTAGTAATAATTTTTCACATTTTCAAGAAAATTTGTAATATACACTTTTTAGGGACCAGTCCAGCTCTGACATGGCTTTGACCTATATGTAATATACCCCCATAAATGACTTCATCTAAAAAACTACACCACTTAAAGTTTTCAAAACAAAATTTATGAAATTTGTTAAACCCTCTAGGTGTTTCACAGGAATTAAAGTAAAGTGGAGGTGAAATTTCAAAATTTCACTTTTTTTTGCAGATTTCTAATTTGTATCCATTCTTCACAAGAACATGGTAAATGTGACCAAGGAAAAGCAATTTAATATTGATTCTGTCAGTTTCAGAGATATCCTATATGTGGACCTCATGCGCTATTTGGCTCAACCACAAGCCTCAGAATAGGAAGAGCACCTACTGGACTCTGGGGTCTCATTTTCAATGCGATTTTATTTAGGCACCATTTCAGGTTTCCGGACACAGGTGCTAAAGCTTAATAAACACCCCTAAAAAGATTCCATATTGGAAACTACACCCCTTAAGTAATATATCCAGGGGTGCAGTGAGTATATCGACCCGACAGGTGTTTCAATTTTTTTAGTGTTAAGCTGTAAAAATGAAGAATTTGCAATTTTAGCTGAAAATATTTAATTTTTACAAAGAATCTTACAAAAAAAGCACCCCAAATTTTGTTACGCAATTTGTTCCAAGTTCAGCAATACCCTGTATATGGGGTAAACTGCTTTTTGGGCGCATGGCAGGGCATATAAGGGAGGGAGCTCTACTTGGCTTTTCGAATGCAGAATTTGGTGGGTGCCATGTCACATTTGCAAAACCCCCAAAGTACCAGAACAGGTGAAACCTTCAAGAAGATTCAACCCCCTCTCATGGATTTCATCTAGGGGTGTATTGTGCATTTTGGGCGCACAGGTGTTCCATAGTTTTGGGCTATGAAGATGGGAAAAAAAAAGCTGTTCCGTATTTGTTTTTTGGGTTTCAATTTTACAGCGTTCGCCATTCAGTGTAAATGACAGGATACCTATATTTAGAGATGGGCGAATTGATTCTAATGAAGTGGAATTCGTTTAGAATTTCAGAAAAACTTCGGTTCAGAACGAAGTCGAACTTTGGGGTACTTCGGGTGAACGAAGTGTGCTTTTCATTGATAAAATGGTTACGAGCACATGGCGTTACATGGGGCAAAGAACTCTGGGAGGAAGAAGGGCATAGCCTGCATGACATGTGCAGAGATGAAGCCAATCAGAGACCGGCGGGATTCTGTGACGTCACCGCACTATATAAGTCCGGGCGCGACGCTGGGAGCTCATACCGCTCTCACTGTACTGATTAGGGAAGGTGCTGAAGCGGCTGCTTATGATAGCTGATAGTAAAGAACTCATTTTTATACAGCGATTTTTGGGGGATGTCTCAGCTTGTCTCAGAGACTGCTTCTCTTAACGTTCTATTTCTGATTTTGTGGGGTATTGGATCTGAAGTCCAGTGTGCGTCCAGTGCAGCTGCATATACATTTTAATGCTATCTGCTCACAGCACATTGAATATCCAAGGGTGATCTAAGCCTGTTCCTGTTGTATTCATTTAAAGAAACAGCGTTTTTACAATACAAATACCACTTCATTTTTGGCTGCTCAATTCTTTTGCGCAATTTACATCCAGTGGTTAATTAAGCGTTGTTCTGCTGCTGTGGTGACTAAAAGAAAATGTTTATTTCACCGCCAAAAAAATAAATTTTTCCTGTAGCATAATTCACAAGCGAAGGTTAATTACAAGTTTTCCTCTTGTTGTGTAGCGTAAAAAACACGCCATTGTAACACGCTACAAAGCTCGTAGTTTTTGGTTGCTCAATTCTTTTGCGCAATTTACATCCAGGGGTTAATTAAGCGTTGTTCTGCTGCTGTGGTGACTAAAAGAAAACGTTTATTTCACCGCCAAAAAAATACATTTTTCCTGTAGCATAATTCACAAGCGAAGGTTAATTACAAGTTTTCCTTTTGTTGTGTAGCGTAAAAAACACGCCATTGTAACAAGCTACAAAGCTCGTAGTTTTTGGTTGCTCAATTCTTTTGCGCATTTAACATCCAGTGGTTAATTAAGCGTTGTTCTGCTGCTGTGGTGACTAAAAGAAAACGTTTATTTCACCGTCAAAAAAGAAATTTTTCCTGTAGCATAATTCACAAGCAAAGGTTAATTACAAGTTTTACTATTGTTGTGTAGCGTAAAATACACGCCATTGTAACACGCTACAAAGCTAGTTGTTTCCGGCTGCTCAATTCTTTTGCGCAATTTACATCCAGGGGTTAATTAAGCGTTGTCCTGCAGTTGTACTCAGTAAAAAAACTTTGTTTTTCACCACCACAGAATAAATTCTGTAGCATAATTCATATCCAAAGGTAAATTAAGCCTGTTTGTGCTTTTATATTCCGTAAAATACACAGAGTTTTTAAACGGCACATACGAATCAATTTTTCCTGCCCATTTGTGGAGCGCAATTTATATCCAAGGGTTACCCAAGCTTCTTAGTGGGTTCATTTGGAGTCAAATACAGGGTGTGTATTTATCATATATACAGATATCTTCATCAAACAGTGTCTGTACATTTTAGAACAAACAGTATGTCAGACAGAGAGGTGGCAGCTCTTCACCTGCGAGTGGCAGAGGCAACAAACATTCCAGGCCCAGGTCGCAGCACAGCAAGGGACGTCGCAGCAGGGGTCACTCGGTGAGGCCCAACTGCCGCTGTCATCTAGCGGCCCTGTGCTGACTAACAACCCAAGGGTTCTTAATTGGTTGACTAGGTCATCCACTTCCTCCCAGATGACATCTGACAACCCCATCCAAGAGTCGATGGGAACGTCAGACACAACCCTTAGTTGGCATGGCCCGGGAGCGGGTCAGCGGCGCTCACCTGTCCTCAATCCACCTCTGTCCCATCCGGTTCCCTCAGCCAGAGATCTACTATGTGGTCTGGGCTCAGCGCCACTATATGGCGAGGATGAACAATTTAAGGAGGGCAGTCAGCAGCTGCTTGGCAGCGAAGAAATGGGGCCAATATCCCCTGCTTCTTGCAGTAGGCGGGAAAAGTATAAATGTGGAGAGTGGCATGGGAGGTCATGTTGTGAGAGGTCAGCCTCGGCATACCAAGACTGGTGATGAGAACAGCAGTGATGATGAAACACAAATAGATGATGATGTAGCCGACCGCACTTGGGAGCCGGGTGAGGCAAGGGCTTCATCATCGTCAGGAGAAGAGGGCGTCAGCTTGCGCGTCAGGCAGCGGCGCAGCCAGCAAGTGGGTTGTGTGGCCGTGAGTCAGCAGGGTAGCAGCAGTGTGAGGTCGGGAGCCAAGCGGCCACGGGGTAAAAAACCCGCTTCGCAGGTCCAAGAAAGTAGCGGCACAGGGGCTCAGCGAGGCAGCAGCGGTAGTAGTCACTCAGTGCGGAGCGTTGGCGGTAAAATCCGATACTCGGCGGTGTGGCAGTTCTTTGCTAAGACACCGGAGGAGCCGAATATGGGTATATGTAGAATCTGTGGGCAGAAAGTGAAGCGTGGCCAGGGAGCGAATGTTGGCACCACGGCCCTGCGTCAACACATGCAGCGTCACCATCCGGTGGCCTGGGAGAAACGTGGCTCAGATGTGGTGGTCCATCCTGCCGCCACAGCAACAGCAGCAGCAGCAGCCTGTGGCACGCATGCCATTGCAGCCAGTCAAGGCTCCACCACCTCTGCAGAAGGGAGCTGTTTCTCTTTGACATCATCTCCCGGTCCAGATGCTCCTGCTCCTCGCTACTCATGGCGCCAGCAGTCGTTCAGCAAGGCGATTGCAAAGAGACAACAGTATGCGTCCAACCATCCTAAGGTGCAGAAGCTGACTGTAACGGTTCCGGACACGGAAGTGGATCCACTGGACCACCGCAAGCGATGGTGTAAGCCACGCAGGGAACGGAATCTAAGTAGGTCCGGTATTCACCAGACCCGCCG
>JAODAL010013873.1:0-89528 GCA_025379985.1 Phyllomedusa bahiana
TTATATACTTTTTTTGGGGGTATTTAAAAAAGGGTGCCCCAAAAAAAGGTTGGGAAACAGGAATGTCGGGCTACTTCCCCCGGTCCCCCAAAATTTTAAAAACCCCCCCTTTAATATCCTTTTCTCCGAATCAAGAAGGAATAGATCCTAAAAACACAGACAGAAAAATTTACAGCAACCCACCAATGACCCCCCTTTGAAGGGTCGTGAGGATGATCGGCAGCACCTAAAACCGAAACAAAAATTTCATCTGCTGACGGCTAGGAAAGGAGGTTTTTTAAAAGGGAAATCATGCTTAAAGGGGTCCCGTCCCGGGCCCTTTAAAAACGTCATTTTTAAAGGGATGTGTGTACCCGAAATAAGCGGGAGGGTAAATGGAACGGAACTTTTCATGGAGGCCCCCAAATTTGCCCCCATTGGGGCCTTTTCAAATTTTTTTTGGGGGCACCTAAAACAAACCCCCAAAAAACCCCCATTTAAATGATTGGGTTTTAAAACATGTAGGTAAATAAAGACTATTACCAAACACATTGCTGTTCCAATTTTGCTTCCTTCATAGTTTCATAGTTAGCGCTGTTCTCATCTCCTAATTGTTTACAGAAGGTTTCCTAGGTTACTGACCACCTCTCTCCACTCAAACGGCAGTGGCCAAGCAATGACATAACTCCCTTTCTGTTTCTTAAATTTGCACCACCGGAGCTTGTTTTTTTCTTTTTTACTAAAAAACTTTTTAATTTTTTTTGGGGCTCTGTAGCTTTGGGGCCCTGCTATTTTGACCCCCCCAAAAAACCAATAAACCTTTTTTAAAATACAGCTCAAATAAAAAAGCTGAAATGGGCAGCACTGCGTATAACAGCCCACAGGGTTTAAATGGGTGTGAGAGCCTGAAGCTGTTGACCTTCCCCCAACCGGGAAAAGGAATTTTTAAAACCCGAAGCGGGGAACCACCCACAAATTTTGAACAGGAAAGTGGTAGCCGAAAAAGTAGACCCCCTCCCCAAAAACCCCGAAAGGAAATGGAAAACCAAAGGCTGTAGACCCATCCCCCCAAACCCGAACAGGAAGTGGGGGGCCTGATTCTATAGAAACCCATCTCCAACCTTTTTCAGGAAGTAGAAGGCCCGAAGCTATAGACCCATCTCCAGCCTGAACAGGGAAATATAAAACCTGCAGCTTTAACCCATCTCCAGCCTGAACAGGGGAAAAATTTTGGGGGCCTGAAACTGTAACCCAACCCCCATTCTTTAGAAAGGCCCCGCTTTCTATTTTTTTTAGGGCCGGGGAAAATTTTTCACCCTTTTTTTTTACCTGTGAATCTTCCCAATTTAAAAAAACCTTTTTTTCTGACGTTTCCTCTCTTCATCATTTTTTAAAATTTTTATGGTGGAAAAATAGGCCATTTCACCTAAGGGGCAGTCTATTGCAAACCCTGGCTTTTGTGGTAATTTAAATTTTGGGGGTTTTTGTGCTGATCCAAAAGTATTTTTTTTTCTTTGGGTTTTTTTTTATCCTTGGCATTTTGCCCGAACCCCTTTAAGCAAAAAAAGGGGGGCTTTATTTATTTACCGGACGGGTTTTCCTTCTTTATACTGTGCAGCAAATAGCAACCAAAAAAAAGTGTCCCTTACCTTCCATGTTTTTATTGGGCTTACCTGATCCAGCAGCAAAGAAAACATTTCCAAGGCAGCAAAACACAAAACCATGAAAAAACATCCTCTAAAGTAGTGTCCTTATTTTTTCCCGGCCCTTTTCCTGTGGGTGCTGTTTGTGCAGGGTAAGTGGGTTCATTTGTAAATCATCTTAAAAATTTTAAAAAAACCCCCCGCGAACTGCCGCCGCTTCTATGTACTTTATCCAACTCTCATCTCTAATTAGAATCTCTATTTCAGGCTGTGGGAAATATAGTTTGCACCTCCCTGCCTCTATATCCCAGTTATTCTCATTTTAAACAGATTATATGTGTAGATGTCATATGATGTGTGGGTAAAACCCAGAATTGGACTAGCCCACCAGAGTACCAAAGGATCCTTCAGGGAGCCCCAGGCTCTGACACAGTAAAGGTTTCCTAATTCCAAAGATCTAGCAGAGGACAATCTTATTTGGAGGTAATTTTGGGGACAATTACTTTCCACTAGTGTCTATTTCTTATAGGATGATTTACAAATAAAACAAAGTTTAAGAATAGTATCAGCACCAATAAAATGCAACACATTGCAAGCAGCGGGGTATGAAGGGCGAACTCTGCTACGCCTCTTATATGTATCAATAGATAGATAGAAGGTTAAGAGAATCATTGTGGACTACAATACGTGTCACTCGGTGTCAGCAGTTTTATGACGGTAACTCTAGGTTATTGTCACCTTGGTTTTAGTATTGCTATTGTTATCACTCAATCCAGGCCAGTTCTTTACTGGAGCAGTCTGAGTGCTGGGTGGGATGACTGCTCCCATGCAGTCAGGCCAGGTTTACCTGGTCTAGTTTTAAGACTGGTCAGTCAGGTGGACGTGGAGGTGGTTGGCTGCCAAGAGAGAGTTGGAGCAACAAACGGCTCTATCTTCCCCAGACTAAACATAAATACACAGTCCATATGAACAAATAGCAATGAATATCCGCTGATGAAACATATAAAAAATCCCTCTCGAACAGTGGTCCTGCCCTACTGCTCAGTACCACCAAGAGTACTCACAAAGTCTAGTGCATGTCTCTCTTTTGCATGTGGAACACAGAGCCTCTCTCTCTTCAGCTTTGTTTGCTTTTGCAACTCACTCTTGGCAGCCAACCACACACCCCTGCCCACCTGACTGACAAGGCTTAAAATTGGGCCAGGTAAACCTACCCTTGATACATGGGAGCAGTCATCCCACCCAGCACTCAGACTGCCCTAGTAAAAAAACGGCCCGGATTGACTGACACCAACAGCAATGCTAAGGGTTTGATCACACGGCACATTGCGGCGTGTACTGTATGCTGCAATATGCCGGGTGTTTTAGTAGTACGCGCTGGCCAGCACGTACTTATAAAACATTGACTGCCGACTCCCATTCACTTTCACTCTTCCTGGTATGTAAGCGCTGGGAAGTAGTGACAAGTCAATGGTTTTCCCTGCCACGTATTATACTCCGGGGAAAACGTCGGCCATTCATAGCTCTCAGTGAGATGGAGCACATACCTCAATATTGAATAAGTAAACTGACGATCCTATATTCTGTAGTTGGGTGATGTACTACTCCACTCAACTGAAAAATCAAGTGTAGTATTCCGATCAATGCTGACAGTGTTCATAAAAAATCTCCCTGGCTGTAAAAAAAAGTTTTTAATGTTAATATTAAAATAAAGTCACTATACTGACTACTCGGCCCTCTCATGGCAATATGTGTCTAGTCCCCTACTGCAGTGGGGACATGGGGTATAATGACATCACTGGAGGCTGTCTGTACAGAGAACATAGGGGACTGTACATACATTGCCATGAGAGCACCAGGGAGGTGAATATTTTTTTTCAAGTCACAGAAAAGAAAAAATAGGGTAAAATATAACTTTTAATAAATACACTTAAAATATAGGAAATACCTCCCTTGAGACAAATTTAGAGTGCAAACATAGAGACAGAATTACCAATCCTGTCTACAGAAAACCGCACAGACAAAAAGTCATAGCCAAATCAAGTGATTAAAATCATTCTGAAATATAAATATACATTTCTAGAGTAACAGTGTATACTCAAAAGAGGTATTACTCATGATACCATCCTTTTGTTTCTCGTCCAGAATAGGAAAGAAAAGGAAAAAAAATGGAAAAATATGGCCAGCTCTATACAAGCTGAAAGGAAGTAAAGTGTCAAAGAAGCCCAATAATAATCCTATCAGGCAATGCCTATACAGCAGGGGTACCGCCCCGGAAAGAGCGCCCCCAACCTAGAAAGCTTTCCCTATCAAGCCCTCGCACTCCATGATTGCAATAGTTCGCAATGCGTTTCCTCATATACCAACTGTTCATCAGGGGAATAGATCTAATAGAAGTATATAGATATAGTAATCCTAGTGTGCATAAAAACATCAACGATATTGCCTGAGAGCCATGGATCAAATACCGATCCCCCCTTGAGGTCTATTTTGGGGGAATGCATGGAAAAGAACATTAGTTGGAAGTCTTTATTCAGAAACAAAAGCGAGAGTGTTTAGTAGGAAAAGAGCAACAATTTAATGTAGATGTTTAGGGGGCAAGGCATGTATACACTGTATAATTAAGGTCGCCAGGTGAGTTAAAGAGAACCTGCCACATAGGTGATGCCCCCCCCTTGCTGAGGATAGCACAAGCTAGTGTCAGACTTGCTGTTTCCAGCGCTGTGTCCCTTATTCTGTAAGATGCTGCAGTTTTTGAGTATTTAATGCTCAAATCTGCAGTTTTCAGCCAGAAAAGAGTCATTCAAAGAGTCAGTTTTTTTCAAACCCCACCCACCTGAGGCCAGCCCCGCCAACCTCAACATGTGAATAACTGTCATGTGGACGGGGCCAGTCTTTGGTGGACGGGGCTAACACCTGCTCATGAATAAGATTTGAGGGGTAAATGCTCTAAAACTGCAGCATCTTACAGAATAAGGGACACAGCGCTGGAAACAGCAGGTCTGTCACTAGCTTGTTTTGTCCTCAGCAAGGGGGGCATAACCTATGTGACAGGTTCCCTTTAAAATCAGTTATGTCTGTTGTCCCTACCCATTCTCCTGCAGGCTGGCAATAGCATAGGGAGGTTGGTTGTGGTTTGTGTTGATATAAGGCAGAAATAGCAGCACGTCACCCAATGTCTTGTTGAGGTCACTGCTATGTGGCAGGATATTGAGGACGTGTCTATGTGTCGCTATCTGTGACCTAATTTTTTGCCAAAAGCAAGTTGTGGTTTGTTGGTATTGGTTGTGGGGGCAAAGAGCAGGGGCGCCAGTGGGGCAGTATTGGCGGTGCTCCTGTCAGGGGCTCTAACCAAGTTTATAAAAAGTGGCCCGCTGATATGTTGTAAGAAACTGTTAATGGGGTGTTCCCATCATAGACTTTGATGGTGTAACGATAGGATTGCCAAAGTGTCATATGAGCAGCTCCCAATTGTGGGATCTGCACCTTTCTCAGGAATGGGCCCCTGAGGGTGTTCGCTCAAAGTGGAGAGCTGTTCAGGCTTGCTCACGACTCTCTATTCTGTTCTGTGGGAGTTCCCAATAGAGGGGAGAGGGGCATTCTCCATTCTGTTCTATGGGAGTTCCCAGTACAGGGGAGGCTGTGTTCTCCATTCTGTTCTATGGGAGTTCCCAGTACAGGGGAGCGCGGTGTTCTCTCCATTCTGTTTTATGGGAGTTCCCAGTACAGGGGAGCACTGTGTTCTTCATCCTGTTCTATGAGAATTCCCAATACAGTGAAGCACTGTGTTCTCCATTCTGTTCTATTGCAGTTCTCAGTACAGGGGAGTGCTGTGTTCTCCATTCTGTTCTATGGGAGTTCTCAATACAGGGGAGCGCTGTGTTCTCCATTCTGTTCTATGGGAGATACCAGTACAGGGGAGCACTGTGTTCTCCATTTTTCTTCTATAGGAGTCCCAGTACAGGGGAGCGCTGTGTTCTCCATCCTGTTCTATGAAAATTCCCAGTACAGGGGAGCACTGTGTTCTCCATTCTGTTCTATGGGAGTTCTTAGTACAGGGGAGCGCTGTGTTCTCCATTCTGTTCTATGGGAGTTCCCAGTACAGGGGAGCACTGTGTTCTCCATTTTTCTTCTATAGGAGTTCCCAGTACAGGGGAGTGCTGTGTTCTCCATCCTGTTCTATGAGAATTCCCAGTACAGGGGAGCACTGTATTCTCCATTCTGTTCTATGGGAGTTCCCAGTACAGGGGAGTGCTGTGTTCTCTCCATTGACTTGAATGTACGAAACCCAAAATTTGACAGCACCCTGGCAATGAGTGCAGCAGGTTCTCCCCACATTGCAGCATACTGTATCCATCCATGGGCCCACACCTCAAGGATCATACATGCCAACTCTCCCGCTTTTGGCTGGGGCTCCCGCTAATGGGGGTCCCCCCCCCCGCCACCCCGGCAGAGTTGGCGAACCTCCCGTCGCTTACCCACCCAGCAAGTTTCACTGACTTGTGTGGCCAGAGCCGCACAGTCAGTCAGCAGCTGCACGCTCCGTGCAGCTGCCGTACAGGGAGAAGGCAGGAGGGATAGTTCCACTCCTCCTTTCTCCCCCTGTATGTGTGCGCTGTACATACAGATCAGCGGTGCAGGGGGAGTGATGCGCAGCTGCACTCACTCCCCCTGCGACGCTGAGTCGGTCGGCCGGGAGGTGTCCGGAGCTGGCCGTGTTGCAGGGAGCCTAGTGAGGTAAGTGACTTTTATTATTTTATGTTTATTATCTATAGGGGGGCTCTACCTGACAAAAAAGGTGACACTACCTGACAACAAAGGGGCAACTACCTGACAACAAAGGGGGCATCTACCTGACAACAAAGGGGGAAACTACCTGACAATAAAGGGGGCAACTACCTGACAACAAAGGGGGCACTACCTGACAACAAAGGGGGCATCTACCTAGATACAATGGGGGCTTCTACCTGGCTACAATGGGGGCATCTACTTGACAACAAAGGGGGGCTATACCTGGCTACAATGGGGACTCTACCTGGCTACAAAGGGGGCATCTACCTCACTACAAAGGGGGCATATACCTGGCTACAAAGGGGGCTCGCTACAAAGGAGGCATCTACCTGACTACAAAGGTGGCATCTACCTGGCTACAAAGGGGGCTCTACCTGGCTATAAGAGGGCTCTACCTGGCTACAATGGGGGCTCTACCTGGCTACAAAGAGGGCAGTACCTGGCTACAAATTGGGCTCTACTTGGCTACAGAGGGGGCTCTACCTGACTACAGAGGGGGCTCTACCTGGCTACACAGGGGGCATCTACCTGGCTGCAAGCGGGCATCTACTTGGCTACAAGGGGGCATCTACTTGGCTACAAGGGGGCATCTACTTGCCTGTACAGGGCACTACCTGGTTATGGGGGGCATCTACCTGGCTTTCTTCCAAAGCCGTTATGCAGTTAGGTGGAGTGGGTGTGGCTTTTTTGAAGGGGCGTGACAAACCAACAAGATAGGCGTGTCTACACGCGCCGCCCTCTTCAATCTCCTACTTTTCCACTTTCAAAAGTTGGCAACTATGTCATAGATACACACCGCACAGGGCCACACTACATAGGGCCAAACCACATAGATTCACACCGCAGAAATCCAGACCGCCCAGGGCCCCACCACATGGATTCACACCACATAGTTCCACACTATACAGGGCCCCACCACATGGATTCACACCACATAGTTCCACACTATACAGGGCCACACCACAAAGATCCATAAAGCTTCAAGTTACGCCTCTGGCCCTGTGACATTTTCCTTATATTCATTATACAACTATTTCTATGAAATGTCACATCGCGGCTATTACTCTCCACTACAGCAGGTGGCGCTCAGGAGCTTTTGGTAACTACACAAGACGCTCCCGCCCGGTTCCAGAAGTCTATGGTAGGAGCCGGAAGTCCGATCGTACGTAGCCGCGTCTGTGCCGCTTCCGGTCCTGAGTCACGGTGAGGCAGAGAATGGCTCCGCCGGGTGAATACAAGATGGCGGCGGACGGAGCGGAGCAGGTACCGGTTTTCTATGTGTATTGAGCTGTAGTGCCTCAGTCTCTCCTGTGACTGCTCATAATACAGGGCTGTGCACCTTGTCCGGCCCGTGTGTGGCTCCTGTATTGTGGGTGTCGGTTCCTGGCTCTACCCTCCAGCACGCAGCCTGCAGCTATAATAGCGGAGCTGCGGGTGTGCTGGGACTTGTAGTGCTACACGTGCACTGTCAGCTGAGGAGTGGGGTCTGGATGTGACTGTTGGGTGATGCCTCACCGGACGGCTCTGTATAAAGTGCTCGTCCGCTGCTCATAGGGCCCCAGTGGTCTCTGCCCCCCGCGCCGGCCCCTGCGTCCCCCGGGGTGGCCTGTGCCAATTCACCTTAAAGGCGTTGTTTAGTGGGATCCATTTTACTAATTTTTTCTAAAAGGGGTTGTCCATCTTATAAGAAAATCGTAGCTGCTCTTAGGCCCCCAGTAAAATCATTTTTATTTATATAGCGCCAACATATTCTGCAACGCTTTACAATTTACAGGTTATAAGTCCAGACAAAAAGCAAATATTACACGGTAAAAAGTTACTTACAAATGAGACACAAGGTGCGAGGGTGCTGCTCCCAAGAGCTCACAATATATTAGGGTGTAGGAGTGAGAAGAGCTTGGTTTACACAATGGTCCATTTACAGGAAGTTTACAGGGGATGAAGCTGCCACCATAGAGAACATCTATATAGAGAGAATGACCCGTGAGTGCCCAAGTGCAGGGAGTGACAAATGTGTGTGACCTAGAGCGGGGAAATGTCTCCTCCCCTTGCTCCGGTCCCCATCTCCCTGGTCTTCTGTCTTCATCCTGTTACTCCTGCAGCCAATCAGCGGCAGCGGCGACGTCCCCGGTCAGAAGTGACAGAATGAAAACAGACGACTTGGACGACCCAGCGCTGCAACTGGAGGAAGAGGAGGGAACGTTTTTTATTTTACTAGGGCCTGAGGAGCTGCTGCTCTGATTTTGTTATGAGGCAGAGTCCTCTTTAAAGGGGTTTTGCCACGATGTAATGTTGTCGTGGGATCCTTCAAAATGGGTCTTATATATTTAGAAAAATGATTAGTGATTACAGAAAGTGAAGCCTCTGAGAGCTGCAGCATTGCTCAGTCCCCCTTAGTTTCCTGACAGTTTACATTAGACATGACCAGGACACTGACGGGAGCTGATCTGGTGGCACTTGCATTGTCTGCACTTCTTATCTGATGACAGGGAACATGAACGAGCTTGCAAGGGGCTGGGGAGAAAAAGCAGTGAATGAGCCTGTGTCTTTTGTATAGAGAATCCACTGGTTGTAACGTAATTATTTGAGTAAACATTGCAGAAGCTCCCTGCTCAGCTCTCCTCCCTCTCCCCCGTGACTCAGCATGCTGAGTTAATCTTCTCTCCTGAGCAGATAAGAGGTAAGGAACTCGCTTCTTGGCAAAACCCCTTTAAGGAAAAATAGTAAAATGGATCCTACCAGACAAACCCTTTAAATCAACACATTGAGCCTCAGTTATGAAAACAGTCTAAGCGTAAGACGGTCCTTGTTGCCTAAAGCAACCAATCAGAGCTCATAAAAAGAATGAAAGCTCAGCTCTGATTGTCCTTGTTGCCCAAAGCAACCAATCTTGCACTTAGACAATTTTTATAATTGAGGCTGATAGTATCTGCGCCGTCAGACTTCCATTGCTCCCATTACCCTGTTTTCCCTGAAAATAAGACCTAGTGCATTTTTTGATGCAATTCAGAGTTTGGCTGCTTATGCTGATGTTTGTGATGAAATCACTGCAGTATATTAATACATGTTGATGTTTTTGTTCAACAATAAATGTGAATTCTTGTTCATGGAGGAATAAGACATCACTAAAAATAAGTCTTAGCGCGTCTTTAGGAGCAAAAATTAATATAAGACACTGTCTTATTTTCAGGGAAAACAGGGTAGCAGAGGGGATCAGGCTCCATTTATATCACTGCTGCTGTCACTCAGACCTGGTTCAAATCCACACTATTTCTGTAATAGGGACAGAGAAAGAAAAATGACACTGGGGCCGGACCCATTTCATGATGGACACCAACTCCGCCTAACAGATCCCAGTGACTGTAGGGGTCGGTTCACACGGCTGATTTGGACGCTGTTTTCAGAGCGGATTTCATAGCGTTTCCGCTCCCGAAAAAGCATAAGAAAACTCCAAAACGCCCCCCATTCATTTTCATTGATTCCTATGTAAAACAGCGTTTTAGTTCACACACAACAAAGTTTTTCCGCACTCCTTTGGAAGCTGAAAATCCCCATAGTAATTAATGGAGAGCTTCAAAATCTCAGCGCATTCTTGACGTGTTTTTGGAATGTTTTTCAGTGCGGATTTTGTCCTCGCTGTGTGGGTGAAAACCTCGTCCAAAGTCTCATCGAAAACCTCTTCTGAAGAATCGCGTTTCGGGTTTTGATGCTGTTTTGGTCACTGAAAAATCAGCGTCCAAATAAGCCGTGTGAACAGAGCCTAAAGGGGCTGTCATTGGAATGGAAAAAAATGGCACTAAACGTAGCACTATTTATTTTCGTTATCTTTGTCAGAATCTACACCTGAGGCTTCGAATGACACCTCTGAGCAGGTGAACCAAGCCTGATCCTGTCATGGCAGTACTCCATCAGTCACCATTGATATGTGATAGGGAGCTGTGTGTCATAGGTCCCAATAAAAGCAGAGGCCATGACGCCCAGGTCCTCGGAGCCTCATGGTGTTCTACACATTGGGTTAAAGGGTTGTTTCCATCCCGCACGGTGATTCTATATGGTTAGGATCTGCCATCCGTGTGATGGGTGCAGGTGCTCAGCTGTACTTGGGACCCCCATTGAAATGAATGGAAAAGTTCTGACCACCAAAGACAGTCTGAACAGGCCTTAATCAAAGAGATCTTTTAGATTTGGCATCGGTCTTGTATGCACTGAAGCAGTAACATAGTAAATACAATGTACTAGTTAGAGGATATATTATGCTTTAGAGCTGTATTCATAATTCTGCTTGTTGTTACTAGAACCAATTAATAGGCTGCTTGTCAAGCAAATCCCTAGCAACTTAGCTGAGATTTGATAATGCATAATGACTATTCATCCCAGAATAGAACTACCACAGAAATACATGTGTATAATAGAGTGCAGCTCTGGAGTATAATGCAGGATGTAACTCAGGATCAGTACAGGATAAGTAATGTATGTACAGTGATTGCACCAGCAGAATAGTGAGTGCAGCTCTGGAGTATAATACAGGATATAACTCAGGATCAGTACAGGATAAGTAATGTATGTACACAGTGACTGCACCAGCAAAAAAGTGAGCGCAGCTCTGGAGGATAATACAGGATGTAACCCAGGATCAGTACAGGATAAGTAATGTATGTACACAGTGACTGCACCAGCAGAATAGTGAGTGCAGCTCTGGAGTATAATACAGGATAAGTAATGTATGTACACAGTGACTGCACCAGCAGAATAGTGAGTGCAGCTCTGGAGTATAATACAGGATGTAACTCAGGATCAGTACAGGATAAGTATTGTATGTACACAGTGACTGCACCAGCAGAATAGTGAGTGCAGCTCTGGAGTATAATACAGGATGTAACTCAGGATCAGTACAGGATAAGTAATGTATGTACACAGTGACTACACCAGCAGAATAGTGAGTGCAGCTCTGGAGTATAATACAGGATGTAACTCAGGATCAGTACAGGATAAGTAATGTATGTACACAGTGACTGCACCAGCAGAATAGTGAGTGCAGCTCTGGAGTATAATACAGGATGTAAATTAGGATCAGTACAGGATAAGTAATGTAATGTATGTACACAGTGACTGCACCAGCAGAATAGTGAGTGCAGCTCTGGAGTATAATACAGGATGTAACTCAGGATCAGTACAGGATAAGTAATGTATGTACACAGTGACTGCACTAGCAGAATAGTGAGTGCAGCTCTGGAGGATAATACAGGATGTAACTCCGGATCAGTACAGGATAAGTAATTTCATGGCTTCTTCTGATGCAGATGGATATGGACGAGACTCGTGGGGGCACTGGCTTGCGTCAGTATTATTTGTCGAAGATTGAGGACCTACAGGTAAGAAATGAAACATTACTATTTTCCTGCAGCTTGTTACGGGTTTATAAACAGATCATATTGTAGCTTATTCAAGGTAAACTTGTTTTTAATGTTTATACATCATTCGCACAAGGCTCTTTTCACACGCTGCAAATTTGTTTTTTGTTTTTTTCAGCCATATCTGCATGTGCTTGTATCCAGAGTGTAGACTTCTTGTTAAAGGGGTCTTCCGTTTCTTTTTTTCTAACTATTAGGCTGGGTTCACACGGCTTAAATGCAGGGCGTAATTACGTCCTGCAATTATGCTGTGGAGCGGGGGAGGGAGCGGGGGCGCGGCACCTCGCCGGCCCATAGACTTGTATTACCAGCGGCGCGTATACGTCGCTGGTAATTCACATGTCACTTATACCCCCCCCCACGCCCCCAGCGGATTCGCCGAGCAGGGAGAGGAGACGGAATCCATAGTTCTCTATGAGAACTGTGCATTACCGTAATGACTGGGACGGATGCCAGCCGTAATTTGCGCACTCCGGCGTTTAATTACGGACTGAAATATGTCCTATTTTAAGCCGTGTGAACATTGCCTTATGCTCACTATGGTTTATACTATCCATACGCTTTATTTCTGTGTAATGTTTATGTAGGTGTGTTTTTTACATTTATTATGTTTATAGCTGTCAGTGATGACGTTCTGTTTGGAATGTCAGACGCTACTACACCATACACCAGGCATCCTCAAACTGCGGCCCCCCAGCTGTTGGGGAAACTACAACTACCATCATGCATTTATATAATCTAAAACAGTGGGAATGATGGTAGTTGTAGTTTCCCAACATCTGGGGGGCCGCAGTTTGAGGATGCCTGCCATACACTGTAAAAGCACCAGCTAAGGAGGGTGTCGATTCTATTCTGTAGCTGCCTTCCACACTACATGCATTGTCACACTACTTTTTATAGTGTGACGTTTTGATCAGGGAGGATAGCAGGTGGCTACAGTATTGAAGCGCCAGCCGGTCTGCTGAGTAGCATGCATACCTAGGTGATAATTATCTGCTGGGCATGCGGAGTAGTCGGCAGACCAGCCGGCGCTTCCATAGCATATGCTGTAGTAAGGGATGACGTTATCGCTTATGGACATGTCCATAATAATAGAAATAAATGTATAAAAAAAAAAGCCTACAAAAACGTAACACATTAATAAAGTCTATAAACAGTATAGACCATAGTGAGTATAATTAATAACAAGCATGGAGGGAGAGGCATGGACCGCACATCCTCACACTATACATTGATCTAATGCTTCTCAGCAAAACATTTTAAAAATGAACAGGAGGTTCTTAGTATACTTTTTGCTCAAACAGTATAGGCCCACTTGCCACTTCACAGCGACCTCTATAAAGTGGGTCCCTACTCTAAATGGGGGCAGCACTGCATGATGCCCACCACCGCACAGATGAGGGGCACAGCCCAGTGGCCCTAAAGCCCTACTGCTGCCCGACCTCGCCCCCTGGCTCTGGGCTGCACCACCCCACCAGTGTGGTGCTGTATGGCGGCCATTGTTGCTGTGATGGTGTGGTGGTGCAGCCCAGAGCCAGGGGGCTAGGTCTGTCATCTGTGTGGTTTTTGCTGCGGTGGTGGCCGCCATGCAGTGCTGCCCCCAGTTAGTGTAGGGACCCACTTTATAGAGGTCGCCGTGAAGTGGCAAGTGGGCCTATACTGATTGATCAAAAAGTATACTAAGAACCTCCTGTTCATTTTTGTAAAGTTTTGCTGAGAAGCATTAGATCAATGTATAGTGTGAGGATGTGCAGTCCATGCCTCTCCCTTCCGTGTTTGTATAATTAATAACAAGTTATACCTAGAAACTGACTGTTGGGATCTTACCGCATATGGTTGCCTTATACAACTATGTCTTCTTCTCTAGCTGGTTGTCAATGAAAAAAGTCAGAACTTGCGACGTCTCCAAGCCCAGAGAAATGAACTCAATGCAAAAGGTAAACGGGGGAAAAATATAGATACTGGCTGTTGACAGAGTGGCTTGTATTTTTGTAGGATCCATGATGAACAAATGGATACAGTGTAATCTGCTATAAACACTTACTGATTTCTAATAAAATGTAAAAAAAATTAAAGGGGTGTTTTCACGAAGCAGTGTCTACTGCATTGGTAGTCTCACAGCTAGCTGTGAACCAACCGTGCATGTGTATGAAGAAGGGCGGAACTTGCGACGGTCCTCCCCATTCACTTCTATGGAGGTTCTGAATGTAGCAGATTGTGTGCACTTGGCTCTATTCGGGACCTTCCAATGAAGTGAACGAGGAGGACGGCTGCATGCGTCCCCATCCTCATTCTCATGCACGGTCAGATTGCAGCTAGCGCCGACCTGTGCAGTACACTTTGCTGCATGGAAACGTCCCTTTTTTTTTTGCATTCAAAAAAGAGACTTTATTCAAACAGCAAAAAGGAAACAGTGTTTTACAGTAGCAAAGGCAACAATGATACAAGACAGATCAATACATTTCAAGTGTGAGGATGTACATAGTAAAGTGGATCATCGTATGCATAAAAACTGCAGAGAGAAAGTACTATGCAGAAAATACAAAAAAGAGGTGGATGCTGAGGAAACGTCCCTTTTAATAATAATATGCCGCAGAAACCTAATGAAAATTAACACAAGAGTGATTAGAGCCTTATAATAAAGCCATTTTTATTTTTTTTACTTTTTTTGCACCCCATGATGTACAGTTGCATCATAAAGACTGCTGGGGTACACATAACAATAGTATATTGGACATCATGACAATCTTAGTAGTGAAAGAAATGCAGTGAATAGATTTCACTGGGACCAAAATTCATCCACTATGCAGTGGATCCATAGTAAGAGCTTAAAAGGTAGAACTTCAAATTTGCTGTCATCAGGATCACAGATAAAGCAGTGACTATTGTAATATTGAGAAACAAAAGGATGTAAAACATGGAGGCCAACCAGGCTTCGGTGGATGCACGGCTAACCCAGAGGGGAGAGGGATACCCACATGCGGAAAGTGAGATTGGAGCTAGAGTAGGTTCAAGACCAGACATTTGTTGTCGGTACCAAGTGGTGAAAGCAAAGTAGGTCCTCAGTTTTTGGTGGAGGTGAATAAGTAATAGATGAATAAACTTTCCCCAAACAAAAAGAAATAGTTGTTTTTTTTTTCTGCCTTTTTTTTATTCAGTGCAGTTTTCACCCAATCCATTTTTTCAGGGGGATTTATTCCAACATTGTATACTCAGTCTCTTAATGGGGTTGCCCAATTAAAAAAATAAAATAAAAAAATACTATGAAATTGGGTCAAGTGTGGGCAAAAAAGTCCCAACAAAAAACTGTTACTTACCGAGCTGTCCCCCGCCACTGCTGCTCTAAAGTGTCCAACAATCCACTTCATTTCCAAGTTCTCACCCCGACAAAGAAGAGAGGAATGTGCTGTAATGTAAGTGAATGGAGGCAAGCCTCTTCTCTGTGTCGGACAAGAACCCGGAAGTGAAGAGCGGATCCCTGGAGCAATAGCGACCGGGGCAGCTTGGTAACTATCTGTTTTTCTGACCTCAGTTTCTGTTTTGCTTTTTTTTGGGTGGGTGGGGGGTCACTTTTAAAATATCCCCAACAAAAGGTGTCGACATCCCTCTTGTCTAGCTCATGTTATACTGATTTTGGGATCCATGGGGGTTTCACAAGAACCTTTAAATCGAATGACAACAGCAGTTTGGGACTTAGGCCTACAGGTTAGCTGCAGGCCACTTGAGGGTCCCCCCAAATCAAGTAATTTGGAAAATAAAAATGTATGAGGATAGCATGAAACAACTCAAAGGTTAACAGAGAGGACAGTGATTGTAGACTTAAAGGGGTTGTCTCACTACAAGGCTTGCTGCTTTTTATATAAAAAAATCTTGCAAATACAAGTCACTTTGCGATGTGTGTCCATTAACAGTGTCCTACCTATTCCTAGATATCCCCTCTTGTATGGGCTGCATCAGCTCCTCAGGTCGCTATAGCTACAGACCTGTTTGATCTCTCCTGATAGGCTGCCAGCACTGGTTGCTATAGCTACAGACCAGACCAGGAGCAGAACTTTAATCTTAACGTGTTTGAGTCATCAGGTGGTGTTGGTACCTTTGTAGGGTTTTATATTTGTCTCTGATTTAATATATACTGCACATCATCTTGATTAGAGCCCTGGTATCTTCCCTTTCTTCAGTGCGTCTACTGCGTGAGGAGCTGCAGTTACTTCAAGAGCAGGGATCCTATGTTGGAGAAGTGGTGCGAGCCATGGACAAGAAGAAGGTGTTGGTCAAGGTCAGTAAATATACCTCACTTTTTTGGATGACCTGCAGAGGGTCTTCATGTAACTAACTGACTTGTCATCTTCTAGGTCCACCCCGAGGGGAAGTTTGTTGTTGACATCGACAAAAACATTGATATAAATGATGTAAGTATTCTCTCCAGAAAAATTGTTGTGGTTCTAGAACACATGTGCAATCAAATTCGCGTTACTGACACCAAATTCTTTTAGGTGACCCCAAACTGTAGGGTGGCTCTAAGGAATGACAGTTACACCCTGCACAAAATCCTGCCCAACAAAGTGGACCCGCTGGTGTCGCTGATGATGGTGGAAAAGGTTCCAGACTCCACATATGAGATGATTGGAGGTTTGGACAAGCAGATCAAAGAAATAAAGGAAGTCATCGAGCTGCCCGTCAAACACCCTGAGCTGTTCGAGGCACTGGGGATTGCACAACCTAAGGTTTGAGTTTCAGCTTGTGGTGTTTACTACAGATGAGTAAAGACAACCCTTTCTGGTGCCTAGTGACCTTATAGAGGGTAGGGAAGAGATCTCCTGTATAGCGCCCCCCCTCTGTGAGCCACAGTATAGAGTTGCTTGATGAAACAGTATATGATAACACCTGACTGCTGTGGGTTTAGGTGGTGGATGTGCTGTGATAAACAGATTGCTGTGGTGCTTTATATTGGTAAGGTTTGTCTCAAGAGGTTTCAAGAGTGTGGCCTTAAAGGTATTGTCTGGCACAAAGAAAAAAATTGGAAATGGGGCCAGAGTGGATAATAAAAAAAAAAAAAGTTACATTTACTGAACTGTCCACCCCCCCACCACCCTCCCCATTGACGCTCTGGAGCGCCCCAGCAATCCGCAGTTTTTTACTTCTAGGTTCTTGGCCCAACACGCAGAAGAGGCTCAGGGTTCATTCACTTACAGGAGAGTCCTGCGTGTAGGGACCAGGACCGGAAAGTGAAAAGGAGCGGACCGAAGGGGAGCTCTGGAGCAGCGGGGGCGAATAGATAAGTCCCCCAGCCCTACCAGACCACCCCTTTTAAATAATCTATATTTGTGAGGCTTAGCATGCTGCTTTTCTAGTGTGCTTGTTAGATTACATTCTCAGGTATAGTAACTAACCCAAGTTTTCGGTAGCTATTCAGATTTTGATGAGTTGATTTTAGGATCAATTCACACAGTGATTTTTGACGCATGTTTTACAGCAGTATTCGTGAGCCAAATCCAGGAGTAAGGCCTAGAGAGAGAAAAAAGTATAATGCCCCATTCCTGGTTTTGGTTTTAAAATCCTGCTGCAAAATACGCCTCAAGCACCACTGTGTGAACCAAACTTTTTACTTCTCTTTCCAAAGTAGCAGCTATTGACTTTCTTGCATAGTTACTAAGTCTGTGACTAGATTATTTATTAAATCTTTTCTCTTACAGGGAGTGCTTCTTTATGGACCCCCAGGTACTGGGAAGACACTACTGGCCCGTGCTGTTGCACATCATACAGACTGCACATTTATCCGCGTATCTGGATCAGAACTTGTTCAGAAGTTTATTGGAGAGGGTGAGTATTGTTTTTCATGTGTGTTTTTTTTTGTTTGTTTTGTTTTTTAATTGTGTTGGTGCTTAGTCTATTAAATTGCACAGTCATATTCTGAAACAGAGTAAGGATGCTTCCAGGTGGTATTGCTATACATTTAGAGCCCACAACTGGATTGGACCTCATCGTGTGTACTTGAGGGAATGTTTGCCAAAAAGAAAGCTATTGTCGTATTACCTAACTGGATCCACTCCTGTCTTAAGCTATAAGGGTGTTTTCACACGGCGTATTTGTGTGGCGTACTTCGGTGTGTAATTTTGCTGCATTATGCCGTAGTAAGTCCCGCAAATATGATGATTTTAAAGTGTATTCCCCAACACACTGTACGTGCCGGGGAAAACTAGTAGATGGGGGACGTGCATAAAACACCCAGCGTATAGCGGCGTGCACAGTACACGTCGCTCTACGCCAGCATTCAGCCGTGTGAACATACCCTAAGTACAAATCTCTTGCGCTGAGCTATATTATGACTACTTAAATACAGGTTCAAGATAGGGACGTCAAGGCTCATACCTGTAACAACACTACATGAAATGATAATAGAAAGTACTACACTGCTTACATTTTTATGAGCAGATACGTTAATTTTGAACCTGTGGTACATTTGTAGGAGCTCGCATGGTGCGAGAACTCTTCGTCATGGCTCGAGAACATGCTCCTTCCATTATCTTCATGGATGAGATTGATTCTATTGGATCTTCACGGTTGGAGGGGGGTTCTGGTGGAGACAGTGAAGTGCAGCGTACTATGCTTGAGTTGCTGAACCAGCTGGATGGCTTTGAGGCAACAAAGAATATTAAGGTATGTTATGTCCTCTTGAAAGAAGCCGTGTGAAATGGGGGCACTTGGCAAGAACCGGCCTACACAGTATTCAAGGATTGGACGTGACTGAAGGGATAGACGAATATGATGCTGTGGCTTTTGTTCTCTCTCATTTTCTTGCTCTCATACTAGGAAATCTTTGCCTTAACATTTTAAACACCTCTACACTTATCTGTCAGGAATATAGGGTTGCATTTTTCACTAGCAGTAATGATTAAATAAGAAAGTAAATTGAAAATGGGGGAAAAATACATCATTTCTTTTCTTCTGAATGGGTCTCATTTATCAATGCTAACAGTATGACTGTCTCTGTTGCTCCTAGCAACCAATAACAGGCCAGCATTTATGTTTTCAGAGCCATTTTAAAAAATGAAAGCGGAGCTCTGGACAACAGAGACAGTCTTACTGTTAGCTTTGCCATAATGCCTTGTGATATGCAGATGCTAAGTAGAGGGCGAAAAGGCAAAACAAAAACTCTACAAGCCGTTCGTTCGGTGCTCTCCTTAAGGAGAGATCTTCCCTTCCTGAGCTACCCGATGCCTCCCACACAGCCAGCCAGTATCGCTCTGCTCTGCACTGAAGAGGGACAAAAATCCCGAAACAGCGTTGTCTGTAGATGAGAGATACTGGCTTGGCTAAAAAATCCTTTTTGCTTTCTCAAGACTCGGTGGGTCAAAAGCAAATTGAGGATTTGTTACAACCAACAGAGGGCGCTGTGGGCTTCTCAGCCCCTTTCCCATAATGCCTTGTGATATGCAGATGCTAAGTAGAGGGCGAAAAGGCAAAACAAAAACTCTACAAGCCGTTCGTTCGGTGCTCTCCTTAAGGAGAGATCTTCCCTTCCTGTATTGTACATGGACATGAGTATTGCTACTAGGTGGCGGGATTTCCACTTTTTAAGAGAACAGTGGTTGCTGACCCCCTACACAGATGGACATCATACAGAGTGCTTGCTGCAAATATTGGAAATAATGGTGATATTGGTCTAGCTTTTGACCTTTATGGATCTTAGAGCACCTATCACCTACAGAGAAACCCTATGAAATAACAGAAGACTAAAATACAAACGCTTTCTTAAATATGCTTCATTAGGAAAATCAAAGCATTTCATCTGTAATTCAGTTTAAAAAAAAAAAAAAGCCCTGGCCCTTTAAGACAGCTCTGAAGCCAGCACCAGATAGCTTGATGTATCACTATGTTGACAGTTGAATGATTCTGAGCTGGGAAAGTCCACTGGGCAGGGGGAAGCCTGTAAGTCTATATCATGTTTAAACTAGTTGCAGTGTAATCTAGATGCCTGTGTTTTATGAAGGATGAGGCTGAAGCAACAGGTAACCTCTGTCCCACTATGTCCTCAGTGTGCCGTGCCTGCTGTAGTGTATGTAGTGAGAGACTCAGATCACCCTGTACAAGCAACTATGCCCTCAGCTCCCCCTCCACAGTTGGTATCTCTGACAGCCTTCTGTAGGATCTCCTGAGTTATAAAGTGAAAGTAAAACCTGTTCCCCTGTAGTACTGAGCTAAACCTCTGGGTTGCTAATGACATGTATTGGAGAAAAGTCTTATACTTCCATCTACTATCAATTTTTGTGTGTTTGTGTAGAGGTGATAGGTACTCTTTAAGGTTTGAATGTTGTGCTTCGTATGAGTACATGGTCTTTAGCTGGCAGAGGCGCAAATGACACGTAGCATATGTTTTCGTATTGTACTAATGGATTTTTCCACCCGGTGGTTCCTATCCAGGTCATTATGGCAACTAACAGAATTGATATATTGGATTCTGCATTGCTGCGCCCTGGCCGAATTGACAGGAAGATCGAGTTCCCCCCTCCTAATGAAGAGGTAATTACCCGCTCTCGTGTAGTGTATGGATTCTGTCCCACTTTATTTCCCTTTTTTTTCTATGGTCTATTCCTTAAACTTTTCTACATGGCCTTTAGTTTGCACTAGTTGAGGTTATTTTGCCTCTCAATACAGTCATCATTGGTGATATCTAAGTCTGAGGTGCATTAGTTCTTTCAGACCCTTTGTGGAAGTTACCATCGCCTTGTAAGTTCTTGCAGACTTTATGGGCTTCTATCCTGGTTCTTCCTATTTTGAGTATGGTACAGATACAAGTGCAGGTGTTTTTCTTTACATAGGCCCGTTTGGACATTCTCAAAATCCATTCCCGAAAGATGAATCTAACACGAGGTATCAACCTGCGTAAGATTGCTGAGCTTATGCCTGGAGCGTCGGGAGCTGAGGTGAAGGTAAGGATCTTATTACTCATGTAGAAGAGGATGTTTCAGTTCTGCAGCTGAAGCTGGCAATGTATCTTTGTTATTGGCCCAGCACCCAGGTCCTTGCAGATGACAGATTAATAGGGAGCAGATGGCTGTGTGTAAGACAGCCCTATAGCAGTCATCACCGCCCATAGTCCCAGGACGTGGCTCGCTGGAAAACAGATGTGGAAAATATTGTGAAATCTCAGTTTACCCCCTGGAAGTATCTGCGTTTAACACCCATTCCGAAAATCTTCCACCATGACCATGTTTTGGAGTATTTTTGATGGGGATGTATGTTAGTAATTTTCACGGCTGTTGTTTTTTTCCTATTTATAATTTTGCTCCAGGCAGGCGTACTTGGGTAACATGTAAGATAATTGTCTATTTTAACAAGTACTAACAAAGTTATTTTCCACTATCTGATTTTAAAGGGAACCTATCGCATAGGTTAGACTGCCCTCACTGAAGGCAGCATAAGCTAGTGAAAGACATGCCGTTGCCAGCGGTCTGTCATTTATTGGAGTTTGTGCTGCCAGAGATGAGTCCACTTAATTCATGAGCGGGAGTTAACCTCACCTGTCACCAGCCATGCCCATTCCACTGATTGTCTGTTACTATAAATAGGCAGCAGACTCTTTGGGCAACGGGTAGAAATGGCTAATGCCCGCTCATGAATTAAAGGGGTTTTGCCACGACCTCTCTTCTGGTGCTTACCAGTCCCGTTGCTATGCTGCTGACTAGAAGAGGGGCGTCTTCAACTTCCGACAAATAAAAACCCTGTTTAAAGCCCCGCCCCTTTGTGAGGTCATCACCCCACCTCCTGTGCGCGCCCCCGAGGCTGAATACTCAGAGTTCAGGCAGCCTCAGCAGGGGGAAGATCTCTGTGCTCTAGCTAAGCACAAATAGCAATTGCTTGGTTGAACACAGAGAGAAGTGACAACACACAGGAGCTGTGAGGACACACGGAGGGCAGTGAGGAGATCGAGATGGCTTGAGGAGGGATCAGCTGTGATTACACGGAGGGCAGTGAGGAGATCCAGATGCCTGGCAGGAGGGATCAGCTGTGATTACACGGAGGGCAGTGAGGAAATCGAGAGGGCCTGCAGGAGGATCAGCTGTGATTACACAGAGAGCAGTGAGGAGATCGAGATGGCTGGCAGGAGGGATCAGCTGTGATTACACAGAGAGTGCAGTGAGGAGATCTAGTTGGCTGCAGGAGGGATCAGCTGTGATTACACAGAGAGAGCAGTGAGGAGATCGAGATGGCTGGCAGGAGGGATCAGCTGTGATTACACAGAGAGAGCAGTGAGGAGATCTAGATGGCTGGCAGGAGGGATCAGCTGTGTGTTACACAGAAGACGCAGTGAGGAGATCTAGATGGCTGGCAGGAGGGATCAGCTGTGATTACACGGAGAGCAGTGAGGAGATCAAGATGGCTGGCAGGAGGGATCAGCTGAGATCACACTGAGAGCAGTGAGGAGATCAAGATGGCTGGCAGGAGGGATCAGCTGTGATTACACAGAGAGAGCAGTGAGGAGATCGAGAGGGCTGGCAGGAGGGATCAGCTGTGATTACACAGTGAGCAGTGAGGAGATTGAGATGGCTGGCAGTGGAGGATCAGCTGTGATTACACAGAGAGAGCAGTGAGGAGATCGAGATGGCTGGCAGGAGGGATCAGCTGTGATTACACAGAGCAGTGAGGAGATCTAGAGGGCTTGCAGGAGGGATCAGCTGTGATTACACAGAGCAGTGAGGAGATCTAGAGGGCTTGCAGGAGGGATCAGCTGTGATTACACAGAGAGCAGTGAGGAGATTGAGATGCCTGGCAGGAGGGATCAGCTGTGATTACACAGAGAGAGCAGTGAGGAGATCTAGTGGGCTTGCAGGAGGGATCAGCTGTGATTACACAGAGAGCAGTGAGGAGATCTAGAGGGCTTGCAGGAGGGATCAGCTGTGATTACACAGAGAGCAGTGAGGAGATCTAGAGGGCTTGCAGAGGGATCAGCTGTGATTACACAGAGAGGCAGTGAGGAGATCTAGAGGGCTTGCAGGTAGGGATCAGCTGTGATTACACAGAGAGCAGTGAGGAGATCTAGAGGCTTGCAGGAGGGATCAGCTGGATTACACAGAGAGCAGTGAGGAGATCTAGAGGGCTTGCAGGAGGGATCAGCTGTGATTACACAGAGAGCAGTGAGGAGATCCAGATGGCTTGCAGGAGGGATCAGCTGTGATTACACAGAGAGCAGTGAGGAGATCTAGAGGGCTGGCAGGAGGGATCAGCTGTGATTACACAGAGAGCAGTGAGGAGATCTAGAGGGCTTGCAGGAGGGATCAGCTGTGATTACACAGAGCAGTGAGGAGATCGAGATGCCTGGCAGTAGGGATCAGCTGTGATTACACGGAGAGCAGTGCGGACATCGAGATCGCTCGCAGGAGGGATCAGCTGTGATTACACAGAGAGCAGTGAGGAGATCCAGATGGCTTGCAGGAGGGATCAGCTGTGATTACACAGAGAGCAGTGAGGACACAGGGATGACTGGCAGCAGGGATCAGCTGTGTGGTTACGGGGCTTAGATCGCAGGAGACAGCTGACAGCGGGGGAGAGGCGCTTTTACACAGGGCTGAGAACGGTGCCGCAGTGGAGATGAGAACTTGGGGGAGAAATGACAGCACTGCGAGCTACATTTCAGAAGAATGTGATGGTCAGGCAGGGAGGGAGCACGCATGTGCGGCAATGCGCATTCCCGAGCCCAGCCATCACAGAGAGAAGGTTCAACTGAGCAAGCGCGGCCAGGCCAGGAGAAGGGAATGTGCTGGTCGGAGCACCTAACAACGAGCAGTACACAACTGAAACAGAAAGGAGATGGCCATTCTAATATGGTACATTTTTTTTTAATGACATAATTACAAACTTGCTTTAATTTGCATTTGGGATGTTCCCACGTCAATTTAACATCGTGGCAAAACCCCCTTTAAGTGGACTCGTCTCTGGCAGAGCAGACTGCGTGCTGCCAGATTTCAACATTTAACCCCTTAACCCGAACGCCGGAAAAGTAGTTAATGACCAGAACATTATTTTCAGTTTTTGCCTCCTTGCGTTTCAACAGTTGTAACTTTTTTTTATTTTTTCAATGACGCAGTTGTATGAGGCCTCGTTTTATTCG
The DNA here is from genome assembly GCA_025379985.1 of Phyllomedusa bahiana. Lineage (NCBI taxonomy): Eukaryota > Metazoa > Chordata > Amphibia > Anura > Hylidae > Phyllomedusa > Phyllomedusa bahiana. Next base: position 23,934 of record JAODAL010013873.1, read on the forward strand.
AGATGAGTTGTACTTTATGGGGGAATAGTTTAAGTTCACTTATAAATAATTGCAATTTTTTAAAAAAATTTTTTTTTTTTTTTTACACCATTCATATTTCACACTTAATAACTTGTTAGATTAATTCTACAGGTTATTACGGTCGTGTGGATACCTAATGTGTAGGGGGTTTTTTTGTGTGTAATGTATGCACAATTATTTTTTATTAAATATTTATTTTTACACTTTTTTTTTACTTTTTTTTTACTTTTTTTTTAAAAAAATACCATGAAGGGAGAACTTTTTTTTTTAACACTTAGTAATGTTTTAGCATATTCATATATGCTAATACATTATAATCTGTGTCACTTTGATACAGGCAGTGATCTGGACAGCACACAGTGTGTCCTAGTCACTGGCTTCATACACAGACAGCTCTGGGGCTACTTTAGGTCCCCAGGGCTGACACTGCAGCCGTTCCCTGGGCTCTGTCGGGTCACGGGGTGTTCCAATCACCCGACAGAGCAGGGGAACCCTTTGACTGCGCTGCGGTAACGCTCCGCCGCAATCAAAGGGCTAAAGCACTGGGTTGCGGAGGTTTCCTCCGCTACTCGGTGCTCGCAGGAGCTGCGCTGGGATCAGAGCTGTGTAGTGCAGCCCCGATCCCAGCGCAACTGCGGTGCCGGGCGCGGCAAACTCCTAAGTCTGCAGCGACGTCTAAAGACGAACGACCCGCACCACGACGCGAGTGTCGTTAAAGTCGGGGTGGCTATTCATTTAAGGAAGTTAAAGTGTGTTTTTTTTTATTATATATATATATATTCATTAATTAGGTCCACTGTGTGCATATATATATGTATATTTTTTATATATATATATACACACACACACTTTGATGTAATGTGTTATGTATTTTTATGCTTTATACTTTTATGATTAAGGGTATGGCAGTAAGTGATGATATTTCATTCAGTACGTCATCTCTTATTACTGTATACACTATAGAAGAGCCGGCTGGCCTACTGACTAGCTCTCCAAATTTGTATATAAATGACACTATCTCGGGATATGGTCAATCAAGGCAGCACAGGTCCCCACCTGTTAAAGAGAACCTGTCACATAGTTTTTGCTGAGGACAGCACAAGCTAGTGACAGACCTGCTGTTTCCAGCGCTGGGTCCCTTATTCTGTAAGATGCTGGAGTTTTCGTGTATTTACCGCTCAAATCTGCAGTTTTCAGCCAGAAGAGTCATTCAAAGAGTCAGTTTTTTTTCAAACCCCACCCACCTGAGGCTAGCCCCGCCCACCTCAACTGATAAACCTATTACTTTGAATAGGTAGAAACATGTGAATAACTCAGTTGGGCAGGGCTAGCCTTTGGTGGGCGGGGCTAACACCTGCTCATGAATAAGTTTTGAGGGGTAAATGCTCTAAAACTGCTGCATATTACAGAATAAGGGGCACAGTGCTGGAAACAGCAGGTCTGACACTAGCTTGTGCTGTCCTCCGCAACGGGGGTATAACCCATGTGACAGGTTCCCTTTAAGTCCATCATTAACTTTCACAAATGCTGCCACATAGGACGACTACTTAGTTGCTTTTTTCACTTTAATAATTTATATGGTTTTAACATTTGATATTCACCACATCCAAACTTTACATAGGTTTCCATGGCCTGTAATCCTGATCCGCAGTCCATATAACAGCTTCTCTCAGTCACTGCCTTATCCAAGGCTCAGTTGAACGGATTAGACCAGCCGCTTTAAACGGATCACAGCATCCTTAACCAATTCGGGGTAGACAAGCTGTTCACATCACTGTCATGTCTGTAATGTCCAAAGGTGCTGGTCAGGAGGCCGTCATTGCTGTAGGGTAGCCACCCATCGCCCTCCCTGAACGCTGTGTTGCACCACCCTGTATAATGTTACGTTTTGTATGAGGTGGGCTGAGGGCAGCTACACTGTAGTAGCAACGGCCTCCTGACTAGCACACATGCTTCTATACACACAGCCTTCCCTGAATGAAAGTTCACACTATACAGAGTAGTGTGTGTCTGCGTTCGGGGAGCGCCGTGGGCGGCTGCGCTATCAACAAGCTCCTTACTAGCGCATGTGTTCCAGCTCTTCTATAAGGTGTGACGTATGAATGGATGACGTTCCGTTAACTCACTGCCATACACATAGTTATAAGGCTATGTCTACACTGCGCAGCTTTACGATCGTATCTTATGTGCCCTTAGCGCCAAAGATACGATCGTTCTTGCCGCCCCATAGACAGCTGTAGAAAAGACGAGCTGCAGTCTCCACAGCTCGTCTTTTCTCCGCTCGTCTTCTGGCGTTGGCGTATTATACAACATGTTGTATAATACGCCGGAGCTTTCAGTTTTCTTGCCATCTTCCCATACAATACAATTGTATTGGTGACTTAAAAAAAACAAGAAACAACAGCGGTTTTTGCACAAAACGTGATAAAAACCGCCGTCCTGCATCGGGAAAAAAAACAGCCGCTTTCTGGCCGTTTTTTTGTCCGATGCAGTGTAGACTTAGCCTAAAAATAAACTTATTACATCACATTACATCAATAAAGTTTAGATATATTCTAAAGTCCATAGTGCGCCCAATTAAAAACAAAACAGACAACTCCTTTATTGCTAAAAGAAAGCTACAATACATTACACAAGTGACAGACTGGTAGAAACAGGGTGTCTGTCACTCGTTTATGGAGCCTAAGTTGTGTGACAAGTTCCTTTTAATCACTGGATTTATTCACAGACTGTAAGGGTATGTTCACACGGGGTAATTTGGGCACGCATTTCGTCGCATATTTGCGCTCTAATACAGGCGACATGCGCAACGAAATTACGGTAATCCATAGCTCTCATAGAGAACTATGGATTACGCCGCCTCTGCCCACTCGTACACTACGATCGTATTGTACACGCGGGCAGATAAGTGACATGTCAATTACTTGTGGCGAATATACGCCGCAAGTAATGAATGTTAATAGGGCCGGCGGGCTGAAGCCCCCCCATAACCGCACCGCGGAAGAACGCGTGTATTAGCGCGAGCTCCCGAAACACACGATGTACTGTACGCACCGCAGTATATCGTGTGAACATACCCTAAGCCAACTTGTATGCTCCATTATCCCTGCTATCTGGATCTTCATAAGGAGATCGTAATCGTAGCCTCCAGTATCGCACAATACCTACAGACTATGTTACAATAGCTTTCACTTTTTTTCATCTACTTCATTATAACGCTTCCATGGTCTCTCTTATATTCAAGGACTGTCCAGTTCAGTAGATAATCATTATTACAATTATTGGTGATTGTACAGGGATAATAACTGCAGTGATTTCACCCAACAGAAATACATAAATAGGCGTCCAGGACGGGGATTGTGCACAATTAATTTTAACTAACTATAGACTTCTCTAAATGCACCTGGGGCCCTATAGGAGTTGCTGTGTACAGTCATGGCCAAAAGTTTTGAGAATGACACAAATATTATATTTTCACATGATCTGTTGCCCTCTGGTTTTTATGTGTGTTTGTCAGATGTTTTTATCACATACAGAAATACAAGTGCAATCATATTATGATTAACAAAAGCTTTTATTGACAGTTAGAATAAGTTAATGCAGCAAGTCAATATTTGCAGTGTTGACCCTTCTTCTTCAGGACCTCTGCAATTCTCCCTGGCATGCTCTCAATCAACTTCTGGACCAAATCCTGACTGATAGCAGTCCATTCTTGCACAATCAATGCTTGCATTTTGTCACAATTTGTTGGTTTTTGTTTGTCCACCCATCTCTTGATGATTGACCACAAGTTCTCAATGGATTTTAAAATCTGGGGAGTTTCCAGGCCATGGACCCTAAATCTCTGTTTTGTTCCCTGAGCCATTTAGTTATCACCTTTGCTTTATGGCAAGGTGCTCCATCATGCTGGAAAGGGCATTGTTGATCACCAAACTGCTCTTGGACGGTTGGGAGAAGTTGCTCTTGGAGGACATTCTGGTACCATTCTTTATTCATGGATGTGTTTTTAGGCAAGACTGTAAAGCCGATTCCCTTGGCTGAGAAGCAACCCCACACATGAATGGTTTCTGGATGCTTTACAGTTGGCATGAGACAAGACTGGTGGTATCGCTCACCTTGTCTTCTCGAACAAGCGGTTTTCCAGATGTTCCAAACATTCGGAAAGGGGATTCATCAGAGAAAATGACTTTACCCCAGTCCTCAGCAGTCCACTCCCTGTACCTTTGGCAGAATATCAGTCTGTCCCTGATGTTTTTTTTTGGAGAGAAGTGGCTTCTTTGCTTCCCTCCTTGACACCAGGCCTTGCTCCATGAGTCTCCGCCTCACAGTGCGTGCAGATGCACTCACACCTGCCTGCTGCCATTCCTGAGCAAGCTCTGCACTGCTGGTAGCCGATTCCGAAGCTGAAACACTTTTAAGAGACGGTCCTGGCGCTTGCTGGTCTTTCTTGGGCGCCCTGGAGCCTTTTTGGCAACAATGGAACCTCTCTCCTTGAATTCCTTGATGATGCGATAGATTGTTGACTGAGGTGCAATCTTTCTAGCTGCGATACTCTTCCCTGTTAGGCCCGTTTTGTGCAGTGCAATGATGACTGCACGTGTTTCTTTAGAGATAACCATGGTTAACAGAAGAGAAACAATGATGCCAAGCACCAGCCTCCTTTTAAAGTGCCCAGTGGTGGTGATTCTTACTTATCATGACAGATTGATCTCCAGCCCTGTCCTCATCAACACCCACACCCTGTGTTAATGGAGCAATCACTGAAACGATGTTAGCTGCTCCTTTTAAGGCAGGCCTGCAATGAAGTGGAACTGTGTTTTGGGGGGAAAAGTTCATTTTCTAGGCAACTCTTGACTTTGCAATTAATTGCTGTTAAGCTGATCACTCTTTATAACATTCTGGAGTATATGCAAATTGTCATTATAAAACCTGATGCAGTAGACTTTGTAAAAATTAACATTTGTATCATTCTCAAAACTTTTGGCCATGACTGTATGCTACCCTGGTAGGTAGGCACATGTGCAAATATATTCTGTCAGAGTAATCCACATATTTTATTTTCTGCTTTTTTGTAATTACAGGGTGTGTGTACAGAGGCAGGTATGTACGCTTTGCGTGAGAGAAGGGTACACGTCACACAAGAAGACTTTGAAATGGCAGTGGCAAGGTAAGATGTTGGCTTATGCTATATGGCTTAGAGCAGTAGGTAATGTATTTATCAATTTGCAGGGAATCAAGAAAAGTGGAAAGTTATTGCTTTCTGATACACACTCTATTGAGGTTGTTTTTAAATGTTGCTGCAGTCGGGTATAGTCGATGAGTCGCAGTTATAAAGTATGAATTGCCAACTGTATGTTTGACCTGATGACTTTATAAAGAGTGCTCCTGGGGGCCTCCGTGCAGGAAAAAAGGTAAAGAGGAATCAGCACGATGGGCCACATGTATGAAAACTGTCTAGGTCTAAAACTCACTTTGTTGCCCATAGAAACCAATCATAGTGCCCCTTTCATTTCATAGAGTGCTTTGGTAAAATGAGAGGGGCACTCTGATGGGTTAGTATGGGCAACAAAGTGAATTTTAGACCTAGACACTTTTCTTAAATGTGGCCCTATGTGCCTTATACTCCCACAATTGGTGGAGGTCACACAGGTTGGAGCCAAACCTATCCTAGAAATGGCGTAATCGAACACCTTGATGGCAAACCAGAATACTCATGATAATCTCATGCATGTGAAGTTAAGGTATTTTATAATGTATTATCTTTTAAAACCCATTAAATGTTCATATTCCTATATGTCTGAGAACACTGTGCCTCCCCATTCTACCCCTCACCATTTGACATTTTAAGAAGCATTGTCCCTGTAAAATATATTGAGAGAGGTACCATTACTTAAAGGGGTTGTCTCACTACAGATGAGGGGCAAATACCCTGAAACAGCTGTCTGTAGTTGAACTTAACTGGTCTGTGGTCTGTTTTCATATTGCTAGGCTCCTGCGAGCTACATGTGAACTGAGGATAGATAACTACATCCAATAGAGTGCGCTGTAGAGCTCCTCAGCTATTTTCCCAAAAGCCTTTGCTTTATACAAAACAGTCAGTGAGGTCTGAATGGCAAGTAAATCCTCACACCGACCAATTTATTGGTTCTTCTCCTCAAGGAGAGATCTTTCCCCTTTAAAGTACAGATATTGATGGCATATCCTTGGCATATTGCTAGGATATGCCATCATTGTCTGATGGATCATCTCCTAAACAAGCCCCGAAACCCCTCCATTCTGAACAGACCATGGTCAAGACTCTCCCATAGACATGAATGGGAGTTCCAAGTTTAGCCAAGCATCAACATACATACATAAATATTACTCAGCATACAGCAATTTTGTATTTAAAAGTAACAATTATCTCGGATTCTTTTGTATTTGTTTTAAAAGACTTTTTGATATGAAGAAAATATATTTTTGATAAAAGAAGTCATAAGACAACATATATTTAGATATAATGTATGTTTCGATAACTTGATGACCATGCTGTAACTGCTAGCAAATAGACAAAGTTAGGAAAAAAACTGAGTTTAGCTAAGAATCATGTGATGTGCTTTATATAAAAAGTAAGCTTTGCCATATATGAATCTGATTGGCCAGTGACATTTTTTGTCTGAGATTCAGCTAATTAACATTTCTAATATTTCTTTGGTTTTGGTATGTGATGGTGTACCCAGGTCCTTGTCAATAAAAATGCATCCTTAGGGTCATGAACTGGGGACCCTTGTTAAGCCCACACTAATAACTGTGTCTTCTGTGGGGCCACGGTCCATATAAGTGTCCTCTCTCGTACGGGGAAACCTGCACTTGTCAATAATTTGAATCATACGGGTAATTGGAGACACCCCCTTCCTCATGTAAAGATGGTGACTTCAATCTCAAATAGGTGTCTGTCCGATGCATAATTACAATGATACTGTGCCCAAACATTTTTTTTTTTTTTTTAATCTAAAGGTCTAGTCTCAGGTTGTTGCCTGTCCTAAACCATCACAAAAATTACTTAAAATGGCATAGTAGTTTAGCACATTTTAGTGTAATTTTTTAAGCTTTGTCATCCATTTCACCTCACTTTACTATGGTGATCTCCTAATCACCTCATCATTCTCCTCTTCTAATGCCTGCAGTCTCATGGACTCACCGATGTGGTGTCTCTTAGCAGCGTAGCATCCCTTAATGAGATAGAAAATAACTGCTTTAAAGGGAATGTGTCATCAAAAATGACTTGTTTAACTTACATTTTTATGTTAAACACATTTTTTAGGAATTTTGGGTTATATATATATATATATATATATATATTATATATATATATATATATATATATATATATATTAATATATATATATATATTATAAATATAAAATTATTTATTTTTTTTTTTTTTTTTTTTTCTTTAATTTTTCCATATCATTTCAATTTTTTTTTAATTTCAAGTCCTGCAGTTTCACTTTGGCCTAAGCTATAATGTCTGACACATCTGTTCTGTAGAGAAAGTTTCTAGTTGTCTGCTCATATCAGCACAAAGAGGGTCAAACTGAAAGGAGACACCAGTGTGAATAGATAACACACCTCCCTGCACACTGATTTCTTCCCAGATCACAGAGCATAACTAGAAAACTCTCCTATAGAAGTCACTGGGACGAGTTAGTCTTAGGTCTCCTATGTGCATGAAGTTACTGTAAAGCATCTCTCTGACTGCTGTTAAAGCAGTGCAAACAAGGCCTAGTGGCCAAAGTGAAAACTGCAAGACTTAAGAATTATTAAAAAAAAATATTTAAAGTGATATGAAAAATGTAAAAAAAAAAATTTTCCTAAAAAAATGTTTAACATAAAAATGGGACTTAAACAATGACTAATTTTTTGATGACACGTTCCCTTTTAAGTAGCTCCAAAACTCTTAAGTCTTCGAGAGTTCTCATCAGTCTAGACTTTTTTGGGGTTCAGATGCACGTAACTGATTGTTCCCGTCCATGGTATCTGTCTGGATACTGTCAGAAATATATCCCGATGGATACCGTGACGGGATCATAGAGTTCTGTCGGGCAAACCTAGTCCAATTCAGACTGTTTGTCCTATTTTACTTAATGTATTCACTCTTTTTATAATTTTTTGTGTCTGTCAATATATATTTCTTAGGGTATGTTCACACGATGTACTGCGGTGTGTACAGTATGCCGGCCCCATTGACATTGTTTACTCGCGGCGCGTATATGCCGCAAGTAATTGACATGTCACTTATCTCCCCCCTTGTACAACACGATCGTATTGTATGAGCGGGGAGAGGAGGCGTAATCCAAAGTTCTCTATGAGAGCTATGGATTACCTTAATTTTGGCAAATAGAGTGCCGAAATTACCCTGTGTGAACATACTCTTAGGCCATGTTCACACGGCTTATTCCCGACGGATTTGTGAGCCGTATTGAGCTCACAAATCCGCCGTGAATAAGGGATGGGGGCGGGGCTGGAGTGCAGCGGGGGCGCCTCTCCCGGCCCCATAGACAATGCATTGTTTACGGCGCGTACGCGCCGTAAATAATGTGCATGTCACTTTCTCCCCGCCCGGTGGATTTGCCGAGCGGGGAGGAGCGACGGAATCCACTGTTCTCTATGAGAGCAGTGGATTACCGTAATGACAGGGACGGATTGGCGCGTACTGCAGCGCAAATCCGGCGCGGAGTACGGCACCAATCCGTACCCAAATAAGCCGTGTGAACGAGGCCTCGGGGAGCAAAGACATTGTGAATGGAGACTTATTTAGCTGTTTTCCAACAATATCCTAACTTGGACAACAATTATAACAAGAATCTAGACCCAAACTTGTAGCATTTACTAAACGTTTTAGTTGCCTCTATTATATGCACTCTATGTCTACATACAATGGAATTGGCATTAACCCGTTGCTATCATTTTCAGGTGATGCAGAAAGACAGCGAGAAGAACATGTCTATAAAGAAATTATGGAAATGAACATGCAGTGAAATCTTCCCACCGCAAGCTATTCTCAGCCCTATTGTGTGTTATGTGCAGCTGCTGCTAATGTTTTTCATCCTCCAGCCTCCCTTGTGTAGTCAATGCCCACCCTCCAGGGCAAACGCTTCTAATTCAAGAACTGAGCTGTTACTGTCACCACCGTTCTGTAACCAGCAAGGGGGTTGTATCCAAAGGGAAAATTGTCTGTCACAGGACACCATGGATTGCTGATCTTGTTATCTTCACGTGCATGTAAACCCCTTATTCTGTACTTTCGGGTGTGTAATTGATCACAAGGGAGGGGGGCTGAAGCAGCAAGTTGGAGACGTCAGATGTCTTTTCAATTACTAGCAAACTAGATCTGGATTTGTTTTTGTAATATTGCTGAAACCGAATCTCTGTGGTCTGTTTTTAATAAAGAACAGAACAAGTTAAAAAAAGCTTTTATTGTTATTTCTAAACCATTGAACAATTTTGCAAACAACAAAGAAATATTTGGACCCTGCTCCCACAGCGCTGTAAACTCCACATCACTATCAGAACATGAGAAACAACTGCAGACGTTTTAACATGTGCCCTTCTCCCACCTAGTCGAAACGGCCATCTTGGGGGCCAAGACTTGAGAATGCAGTCATTGGGTGTAAGGCGTGTGTTATCACTACGGGAGTAATAACCTCTATTGTCGAAACGCCGAACAACTACCTACAATCCAGAACTATTCTAACATTTTTATGTTAAAGGGTTGTCTCACTACAAGGATTGCTGCTTTTTATGGTAAAGATCTTGCAAAAACAAGTCATTTTGCAGTATGTGTCCATTACCAGTGTCCTACCTATTCCTAGATATCCCCTCTTGTATGGGCTGCATTGGCTCCTCAGGTCGCTATAGCTACAGACCTGTTTGATCTCTCCTGATACGCTGCCAGCACTGGTTGCTATAGCTACAGACCTGGCTTCTACTCCAGTCTAGTAGAAATCCGTACACACACTCCTGAATTCAAAATGAAACCAAGAAAACAGGACTGAGGTAGATGAATCAATGTAGTGAGACAACTCCTTTAAGTATGGTACTATGTGGAAGGGCCAACCCGTTGCTTTCCTATCTATGGAAACAATGCTACATTACTAACCAGTAAGCTTAGATAGTGGGTGTCTTTATACAAATTGTTTTTATGGTTATCTCGTTATAAAATCCTAACAGAAAAAAGTGCTATTGTTTGTGCACTCTTAATTGTAAGATCGAATTCGTACAGCACAATTTCTTCGGCTATGTTCAAACGCTGCAGAAATCTCTGCAAATAAAAATCTGCTCAATGAGTATGAATACAATTTTTACAAAAATCACAGAAGTCTCTGCAAGAAGTACAAAAATACCATCAAAAGTCAGGGTTGATGGACTGGATTGATATGGACAAATTCCGGAGAAGGGTCATTGATCCAGGGATCTACTCTGAATGCCAGACTGGAGTCGGGAAGTAATTTTTTCTCCCTAAAATGAAGGCAATTGGCTTCTACTTCATGGGGGGTTTTGCCTTCCTCTGGATCAATACTGTAGGACAATAGGTTAAATTGGATGGACATCTGTCTATGTAAGGAAGGTTTTATATTCCACCTTACGTTAAAGGGGTATTCCTGCCATACACATTAATGGAATTTCGATAGGATATGTGTGACAGGTGTGGATCCCAGAGAACAAGTCTGAAACTTCTCGATTTCTAATGGAATGGTGGTCAGACCTTTCCCATTGATTTTAATTGGGATTCCAAGTGCTTGGCTGTAATCAGAACTCCCCTTGGAAGAGTTACAACCACCTCTCTGTTCAAAATGGGGAGTTTCGGGGCTTGTTCTTGATACCCCACATTGATGTTATATCCCATCAATGTGTATGGTGGGAATACCTCTCTATTTAATTAAAAACTGCAGCAGAAGCCCATCCCCACCCCCACCCCCCCCGTTGTTTTTTTTTTTTTTTTTTTTAACACCCATCCAAAGCCAAATGTTTTATGCATCTCATATTGAGGATGGCTATAATTTAAAGTTGGCTTTCAGGTGACTTATGCTACCCTATCTGAGAGCAGGATGTGAAAGCGGTGGATAAGGTGAGCCCTGTGATTATATAGGTTTGGAGAAGGATTTCGGAGTAGAAAGCAGAGGAAATCTTGACAGGACTCCTAGAAGCCGCAGTGAGAGTCCTGCCCACATACAGTAATTTGCTCTGTACACACACAGATACAGGAAAAGCTGTCAATCACTTTATGTGGGTAAGCAACACTTTCACTGTCTCTTTTAGGAGCCCTGTCAGAATTTACTCTGCTTCTTACTCAAAAATCTTGATCCAATAACCCTATATATCACTAAGGTCATCCTCTTTCTATCACATCCTGTTCTCAGGACAGCAAATATCTCCTGACCTACTCACGTTAAGCATGTGTGGCTTTCACCATACCACTGCACCCAATAATAATCTAGTCCACAACTCGCCGGCTTATTAACATGTAAGTGATAACTGTTAATGTGCAGACACCCAACATCTTGTAGCCTATCCTAAAATACATTCAAGCAATTACAGATACCTTGTTCCTTTATCACAACTTTCCCTGAATACACAATCACAACATTTGTGAGGTTCCTATTTGAACCGGAAGAATAATTTGCTTCTGCATACATCCATAGGACACGCCCTGAGAAAATAACAATATGGCTCCAAGTTGCACGCACGATTACATTTTGTCAGGCAAATTCACAGCATCAACCCCACGCATCATCCTGGATGTGAAGTTTTATACACAGGAAATTATACGAAGCACCAGCAGTTTCTGCTCACAAACCTGGCTGCTGGTGATGTTAGAAACAGTAGTGCAAAGTTCTTGTATATTTATAGCAATTTGCATAATAAGGTTATAAAACTGTCAGACACCTTAAGAAAGGAAAATATAACATTCAAAGTATCTTCAAAACTACAAAAAAAATTAAAACCAAAACCTTATACCCAGCATCCCCCAGCAGAATATAGTGCAAATGGTACTTTTGCTTGAACTACTGAACATACATGCAAAATTATAACGATATCAGACTGTGATTGGAATGCTGCTTTATGTCTACAAGCTGAAAGATGAGAACTTGCACTGAAGTTCAACTTATTTCCACAGGGTATCCCTGAGTTTTTCTTGTAAGGACAAGCATTTTATGACGATATTAAAATAGTCACTTTGGCACTGTAGCCACTATATACAGACTACTTCTTTGTAGGTCTACTATTAACAGAATGTCTTCCCTACAAAAACTTGCTGAAGAAAAAAAATATACATGTTATTTAGACAAACGTATAGTTTAGCAGAGCTAAATTTGTGACTATTTGGGTTTGCTTTCTTAGTACATTGTGATAACGCTCTGAGGCAGACCTCTTTCAGAAGGTCATAATACCTGGGCCTTCCATGGTCCTACTGGACTTAACTTAAAGCGAGCCTGTCACATAGGTTATGCCCCCCTTGCTGAGGTCAGAACAAGGTAGTGACAGACCTGCTGTTTCCAGCGCTGTGTCCCTTTTTCTGTAAGATGCTGCAGTTTTCGTGTATTTAATGCTCAAATCTGCAGATTTCAGCCAGAAGAGTCATTGGAAGAGTCCTTCAGAGAGTCAGTTTTTTTCAAACCCGGCCAATCGGAGGCTAGCATTTGGTGGGTGGAGCTAACACCTGCTCATGAATAAGCTTTAAGGCCGTGTTCACACGGCTTATTTCCGACGGATTTGTGAGCCATATTGAGCTCACAAATCCGCCGTGAATAAGGGGGGGGGCGGGGCCCGAGTGCGGCGGGGCGCCGCTTCCGGCCCCATAGACAATGCATTGTTTACGGCACTTTCTCCCCCTGCTGCGTATTCGCCGCGGGGGGAGGTGCGACGGAATCCACTGTCCTCTATGAGAGCAGTGGATTACCGTATTGACTCCGACGGATTGGCGCCGTACTGACGCGCAACTGCGGCACGCTGTACGGCGCCAATCCGCGGCAAAAGCAGCCGTGTGAACGAGGCCTAAGGGGTAAATGCTTTAAAACAGCTGCATCTTACAGAATAAGGGACACAGCGCTGGGAACAGCAGGTCGGACACTGGCTTGTGTTGTCCTCAGCAAGGGGGGGCCCAACCTATGTGACAGGTTCCCTTTAAAGAGAACCTGTCACATAGGTTATGCCCCCCTTGCTGAGGACAGACATCTATGACAGCCTGCTGTTTCCTGCGCTGTGCCCCTTAGGCCTCGTTCACACGGCTTATTTCAGAACGTATTTACATCGGATTGCCGATCGTAAATACGTTCTGAATCAGTTGAAAATCAGTTGCAAATAAGTGCCACAATGGGGCACGTATTTGTAACTGTTTTCCCGACGGTTTTAAACCCAATCTCCTTTCCCCAATTTGGGGGGTAAATCCGTCCGTAAATAATTGAAAATGCACATTTTTTCCGCCCGGGATTGCCGTTTAAATCCGGGGCGCAACCCAAAAGAAAACGCGTCGTGTAACACGGCCTATTTTCTTTTAAAATAAAAATAAAAATACTGTGATTTTGTTTCTGACTGATTTCCCGATAAACGTCTAAAACCCTCGGAAATACGGGGCAAAATAAGCCGGGGAAACGGGGCCTTATTTCCTGTAACTGCGGGAGTTTTGAGTATTTTCCAGCTCAAATCGCAGTTTTCAGCCAAAAAATCACTTAAAGGTCATTTTAAACCCCTCCCTCAAGGATGCCCCCCCCACCTCAACTGATAAACCTTTTTCCTTTTGAATAGGTAGAAACGGTGAAAAAACTTTCATGGGGGGGCTGCCTTAGTGGGCGGCACTAACACCGCTCATGAATATGATTTGACATAAATCTCAAAAACCCCCGCATTTTTACGAAAGAGACACACGCGGAAACAGCAGGTCACACTATTTTTACGTTCTCAAAAGGGAGGGGCATAACCTATGTGACAGGCCCTTTTAAACCTATAAAACCTAAGTTGTAAGTAGATTTTGAGTAAAGAGGAAGCTACATGAAGGCTGTGTTCTCACAGTGTCTTTTATTATGCTTTTCGATATGCAAATTTTTGGGGTTTTCCTTCACATTCCTTTTCAAAAAATCAAGCGAAGGGGGGAAATTAGGGTCCCTTTTTTTAAAAAATGGGGAATAAGCATGCACTAGGCCCACCGCCTTTTTTGGGAGTGGGGGCCATTTTTCGTGCGAAAATATCAAAAAAACTTTAAACACAATGAACAAGGGCTATGACAAGGCAGGTCACAGGGCTTAATGCAGGGCTAATTACCCTGTGGGGGGGGGCCGGCACCTCCCGGCCGGGCCCAAAATTTTTCATACCGCGGATTACTGATTACTGTAATGACTTGGACTATTCCACCGAATTTTTGCACTCCGCGCGAATTAGGACTAAAATACGCCCAAATTTTAAAGCATTGAACATACCCTAAGGTATACCAAAAAATATTTATTGTATACATCAAGATTTGTCTTTAAAAACACTGAGCCCCCCACATTTTTTGCTCTTGGTATTTGCTGCAGCTGTAATCCGGCTATTTTAAACCCGGGCTACCCTTAGTTGCCGCCCGCAGGGTGTCCCGGGGTTTTGTTTTTTTTTTGTTTTCTCATACCCTAAGGTATTTTTTTTGCCCCCCCAAAACAGTCAGCGTTTTTGTCTTTTGATTTCTTCTATATATGGCCATGTGGACGTGAGTGCTGACCACCAATTTATTCATAGAAACACAATGAACCCCGCCTGAAAAAAACCAAAAAAAAAAAAGCACAAAGACTATCAAAGAAAAAATGCATGGAAAAAATTGACTTACAAGCGTAAGTAAAATAAGCGCTGCTTTCACTGCGAAAAAATAAGTTGTGAACATAACCTAAGGGTTTGTTTACATGGCTGATTTGGATGCCGATTCTGTCGCAGATTCAGCACTTAATCTGTGTCGGAATCAGCGTTCATATCCGACTGCAATCGGTTTTTAGGACTCGACATTCAACAAAAATGATTTTCCTTTAGACTGGAAAAGTGTAGTGGTTTGTCAATTCTTGAGACAGATTCAGCACTGAATTTCGGCGCAAAATCCTCACAAAGAAGAAATCTGCCTCTAAATTCAGCATCTCATCCTGCTAAAATTTGAAAACCCCACATAAAAAATCCATCTAGATTGGCATGGATTTTAAAGTGAAATTGCGAAATTTTTGGGCCCACCAACTTTTCAACCTTTTCCCCACATTTCGGGCTTCAAACAAAAAAAAAAATTTTTTTTTTTTTGTGAAAACAACAACAAGGGGGGACCCCAATTTAAGGGGAACGGAATTTATTGGGATATTTTTAAATTTTGCTGCACTTTCATTTCAGCAAACTCCTCCAGAAGTTCATGAGATCTCTGAATTCCAATGTTGTCCAAAAAAGCATGATGATAAATAAATCCCCGATTAAAAAAGTCTCTGATAAATCACCTTTCTCTGGATAGTCTCAGGTTCTGTTTAAAGCGCAGAAGCATCATGAAAACCAAAAACACCCAGGGAGATCCGGATACTTTTGTGGAGAATTTTAAAGCCGGGTTTTGGATACAAAAAATTTCCCAAACTTTTAAACATCCCAAGGAGCCCGTCAAGCGAAATTAAAAGGAAGGGACAAGCCCAAATCACCCACCCCCCCGTCCCCTTAAACTTTCATCTCAAAAAAAGAAGACTGATCAAGAGCCCCAAGACCCTGATCCCCTGGGTAACTGCAGAAATCTACCCTGAGTGGGGGATCTTCCATAGGGCAACAATCAGTCATGCACAATCTCCCTTTAGGGAAAAGGGCAAAAGGGGCCCCTTTCTCCACGATATCCATAAAAATTTCGTTTAAAAATTTGCCACAAGCCCTGGAACACCAAATATGGGAAGAAGGGGCCACCTGGGAACACCAAACTGGGAAAAGGGCCGCCTGGGAAAACACCAAATATTGGAAAAAGGGGCTGCCCAGACACCAAAAATGTGGGAAAAGGGCCCCTGGGAGACACCAAAAAATGTGGAAAAAGGGTCGCTCAGATGAAACCAAAATCCAACTTTTTGGCCACAATCAAAACATAGTTTGGGGTAAAACAACAAAACTCATCCCCTGAACACCCCCCCCCACTTCACAATGTGGGGGGGCACATCTGTTTTTCTTTTCCTTTCAGCGGGGAAAAGGGAAGATGGTTTTAAAATTGATGGAAGATGGGTGGACCAAACCAGGCCATTTTGGGGGAAAAACCTTTGGGTCGGCAAAAGCCTGAGACGGGACGGAGATTTATCTTCCAACAAGACATGACCCAAACTAAAGCAAAATCACAATGAAGTCACAAATAACCTCCAGAAAAGTTAGAAAGGCCCAGCACCCAGACCTAATCCAATCGAAATCTGTGGGAAAAAGGGGGAAAAACTTCTTTCACAAACGCCTCCATCCAAACCCCACTGACTCCCAGCTGTTCACAAACGCCTCCATCCAACCTCCTGACCCACTGTTCACAAAAAGCTCTCCAACCAACCTCACTGACCCAGGGCCCAAAAGCCTCCATCCAACCTCACTGAGCTCAGCTGTTTAAAAACCCTCCATCCAACCCTCCACTTCCCCTGTTTTTCACAAACGCCCCATCCAAACCTCACTAGCTCCGGTTTTTCACAAAAGTTTCTCCATCCAACCTCACTGAGCTCCAGCTGCCACAAAGCTCTCCATCCAACCTCATTGACCCACTGCACCAAACGCTCTCCATCCAACCTCACGGGGCTCCACTTTCACAAACCTCTCCCCCAACCTCAACGACTCCACGCTCACAAACCCTCCATCCACCTCACTGAGCTCCAGCGTTCACAACCGCTCCCATCCAAACCCACGAGCCCAGCGTTTTACAAACGCTCTCCATCCAAACCCCACTAGCTCCGCTTCCCCCAAAAGCTCTCCACCACCCACGAGCCCACTCCCAAAAAACCCCTCTCCCTCCAACCTCATTTACTCCAGCTGCTCACAAAAGCTTTTTCCCCTCCAACCCCCCTGAGCCCACGTTTTACAACCTCCCCCATCCAACCCCACTGAGCCCACTGCTCACAACGCCTCCATCCAACCTCACTGACCCACTGCTCACAAACGCCTCCATCCAACCTCACGGCTCCAGCTGTTCACAAACCCTTCTCCATCCAACCTTTCTGACTCCACTGCCGCCAAAAAAAATGGGCAAGAAAATTTTAGTCTCCTAAAACTGTAAGGCAAAACCCCAAACCACTTGCACTGAATCGCAGAAAATGGCGCTACAAAATATTAACTTTAAGGGGCCGAATAATATTTCACCCCCACTTTTTATTCTGTTTTTTTTTTTTACAAAAGTTTCAAATATCCAAAAAAATTTCGTCCACTTCCAATTGTGTTCCACTTGATGATTCTTCACAAAAAAAATACAATTTTGAAACTTTTACTTAGGTTTGGTCTCTGTGGGATAGTTATTTAATAGAAAAAGAGGCTATATGACTCCACAAGTTCATTCTTGTCCTGCCCCTTTCTTCTTGTTCGTTCTGTTACGGTTTTTTTGTTTTTAAAATTCACAACTCCCCGATTTTGTTGGGAACTTTTTTTTTTTGTTTTCTTTTTTCCCCAGGAAACACAAAAATGACTTCTTTCTTACAAAACCAAATTTGAACTTTTGAAGTTCACTTGTTAATATAGAGATTTATTTGAGGAAAACATATTTTTTTGTGGTATTTAAAAATCTTTTAAAAAAAAACATTAAAATTAAAACATTTTTTTTATATCGTTATGTTTTAAAGCCTAAAATGGCAAAAGTTCAAGGGGGGGAATACTTTCGCAAGCACTGTACATATGGTTTTTTTTTCCCCTGAAACACCCTGAAATTTTCAGTGCTGAAAGCCAGCCATCCGAACATACCCTAATCCTGTTTTTGGCTTATTTCAGAGGGCTCTAATATTAATGAAATTTCCTACAAATCAACCCTAAACATTTTGGGAACTTTTCGGTACAGCAAAACCCAGGGGTCCAGTTTTTCTTCTTTTCTTCACTTTATGCACTTCTTTTTTAATCAAGCTATTGCATAGACACATCAAATAAAAAAATTAGTTTTCCAATATATGTGCATGGCAGTTTTATGAGATTTTTTTGCAGCAATTGTCTCCCCAAACACCGTGCTATTTCACTTGATAAACTGGGCATAGTTTTTATTTTATTTTTTATCCCTGAAGTTTAAAAAGAAATGAGTTGCTATGTATCTCTGATTGTCGTCTTGCATCAATGCACTATATATTCCGAAATGTATGATTTATCATTCCATACGATATTCTAGTGCGACACAACATGTTTTACTACATTATGTAGCTTTAGTAGCAAATGAAGATCACATTTCTGCATATATCTGATGTTTACTGTTGCAGCTGTTGTGGCGCTATACTTTTAATGCATTGGCAGCCTGAGGTGTACATTTACCTTCTAGTAGTAAATCGATGATGCATAAATGCTAATGTAACCAACTGGGTAAAAATTGCTCTATGTTTGGAAATAGAACAATTAAACATGTAGATGAGACTGATATGTGACGGATCTTAAGCTTTGGCATTGCTGATTGTCTAAAGCGAAAGATTTATAAAAATAAAGGCAGCAGATCCCTATCGTACCTGAGAACTGACACACAGTCATTCTAAGGTGACTGGGTACATATCATAAAAGATTTACAAGTAAAGTACATTAATAATAAGGCACATGGAATGTATAGCAATTTTGTTCCGGAACATGCTTAGGTGAGACGAATCCCCAGAACCTGCTCAAGTTCCTGTCTTCGTTGCTGGACCTACAAACAAAAAAGGAGTAAAATGTAAAAGATGCATTTAAACCCATCAGCTTCTCTCCCTCTATCATACTACCCTATATATCACAGAGCTCAGCTACTCTCCCTCTATCATATAACTATATATCACAGAGCTCAGCTCCTCTCCCTCTATCATATAACCCTATATATCACAGAGCTCAGCTTCTCTTCCTCTCTATAACCTATATAACACAGAGCTCACTCTCTCCTCTATCAATAACCCATATATCACAGAGCTCAGCTCCTCTCCCTCTATCATATAACCCTATATATCACAGAGCTCAGCGTCTCTTCTCTATCATATAACCCTATATATCACAGAGCTCCGCATCTTTCCCTCTATCATATAACCCTATATATAACAGAGCTCAGCTCTTCCCTCTATCATATAACCCTATATATCACAGAGCTCAGCTTCTTCTCCCTCTATCATATAACCCTATATATAACAGAGCTCAGCTCCTCTCCTCTATCATATAACCCTATATATCACAGAGCTCAGCTTCTCTATATAACCTAATATCACAGAGTCACTTCTCCCTCTATCATATAACCCTATATATCACAGAGCTCAGCTTCTTTCCTCTATCATATAACCCTATATATCACAGAGCTCAGCTTCCTCTCCCTCTACCATATAACCCTATATATCACAGAGCTCAGCTTCTCTCCTCTATCATATAACCCTAATATCACAGAGCTCAGCTTCTTCTCCTATATATAAACCCTATATATCACAGAGCTCAGCTTCTTCCTCTATCATATAACCCTATATATCACAGAGCTCAGCTTCTCTCCTCTATCATATAACCCTATATATATCACAGAGCTCAGCTCCTCTCCTCTATCATATAACCCTATATATCACAGAGCTCAGCTTCTTTCCTCTATCATATACCCATATATATCACAGAGCTCAGCTCTTCTCCTCTATCATATAACCCTATATATCACAGAGCTCAGCTTCTTTCCTCTCATATACCTATATATCAAAGCTCATCCCCTCTATCAATACCTATAACACAGAGCTCAGCTTCTTTCCTCTATCATATAACCCTATATATCACAGAGCTCAGCTTCTCTCCTCTATCATATAACCCTATATATCATAGAGCTCAGATTCTCTCCTCTATCATATAATCCTAAATATCACAGAGCTCAGATTTTCTTACTCTATCGCATCCTGCTCTCAGATAAGGCAGCACAAAACACCTCACAGGTTCCCTGTAAAGAATGGACTCACTGACTCTATAACATCCCCTCTTTCAGGCCAAGTGGAAGCGGGGTCTACGTCATATATGGTCCATTGCCATTTTGCTATTCTGACTGCAGGCATCTCCCTGATGAACTGGGAAGACCAGTTAAACACAGAGGAGACTAGAGGTGTCTGATTTAGAATATTCACTGTTAGGAAAAGATTCCACAGAGGTTGAGGTGTTGCCCTTTTTGGGGAACATGCTCCATTATATGACAACCGTAAGAGTTGGAGATAAGGCATATTTTAGAGAAGATATATACATTATGATATCTCTACAGACTACGCCCTATGAAGACAATGCAAGTTTCCAGTTGGTATGGTTATTCCAAATGGCATTGAAGTTATAGGGTATGTATCGCTTCTTTAGTTCGGCTGATTCACACTGCTCTCAGCTTCTCAACTCTAGAAATGCAGGGGCGTTTCTTCCCCTCCCAGCTGGGTGACATCATCCCCCCCCCGTCACTGTTCATGCTGGCTCCCGAGACTCCCCCCTCCCTCTCTCTGGGTCCACATGTCACTGTGTCTCTCCTTGCAGTCTTATTTTGTAAGAGCTGTATACATACCACAGGCTGCATTCAATCTAGACTGGGCACTGATCTCTTCTCCTCTCACAGCTGGAGATTTGTTACAGTTAAATCCAGCTTTCAATGAACGGCACAGATCTCCCTTCTATGCAGGAGAGTTAGGCACAGAGACACAACTGTTATGTTTTCTGATTGTAGAATCTGCTGCAGTTGTTTCTGCTGGGTGTGCAGAGAGAAATTGCTACGGCCCCTAACTCTGAGTCAGGCAGGGATCCACACACAATTGTGCTGTTTCCTGATTGTGTAAGCCCTTCAGTGTAATTCTGTTTATTCTGGCTGTGCAGAGTGAAAATGTGCCGGTCCCTTACTCTGAGTGAGAGACACAGGAATGCTCAATACCAGGGGCTGTACAGAATGTAAATGAGCTCTCAGCTAGTGAAATGCAAGGAGGAGGGATCCGACCAGCACTGGATATCAGTGTAAACAAAAACACAAGATAAGGAATACTATGAATACAAGACAGCTTTGCTAATGACATCCAATTGCAAAGTTGCTTGTATTCACTGTCCCCTTATTCTGAAGACCGTTTAATGAAATGATACAACCCCTTTAAGCCTACTATACCAACTATAACTGATCACAGACAGAAGTGACATTTTTAAAGGTTATTAATAAAATTTAAGTTTTAATAGTCTCTGATGACTGGGCAAAGTTTTTACATTCAGAAATCTGTTGCTACTCGCAGGAAAAAAAAACTATAAAGTTCTTTTCAGGTGGCACAAAACCCAAGCCTTCTCCATAAAATGAACTGTCTGTAGTCCGGAGATAGGGCTCCTTTCCCTGATTTCAGGTCCGGTTTCATCGGCTTAGAGTGGCCTCCTTCAACATTTTTTAGCAGCCATCCGCCAAGCTATTGCTGGCAAATAGAAACAGATGGGTTTCCCCAACTCCACGCCTAAAGCTTTTGTTAAATGTCTGAACTATGTTATGCAAATGGAAGAACTCATCACCATAGCAGATGATAAATCTGCTCTGTTTCTTAAGGGGTTATTCTTACCACATTGATCAGATTTAAAGGGAACTTGTCACATAGATTTTGCCCCCCTTGCTGAGGACAGCACAAGCCAGTGTCAGACCTGCTGTTTCCAGCGCTGTGCCCCTTATTCTGTAAGATGCTATAGTTTTAGAGCATTTGATGCTCAAATCGAGCTGGTGTTAGCCCCGCCCACACAAGGCTAGCCCCGCCCATCTGACAGTTAATCACATGTTTCTACCTATTCAAAGTAATAGGTTAATCAGTTCGTGTGGGCGGGGCTAGTCTCAGGTGGGCGGGGTTTAAAAAATGACTCTATATGACTTTTCTGGCTGAAAACTGCAGATTTGGCCTAAATACCAAAAAATACAGGGATCTTACGGGAAAAAGGGCACAGCGCTGGAAACAGCATGTCTGTCACTAGCTTGTTTCTGCCCTCAGCAAGGGGAGAATCACCCCAAGTTTACAGGTTTCTCTTTAAGCCTGTTGGCAAAGTTTTTTTTAAAGGGCCCCCTTAGCAAATTTCATTTGCTGTTTCCCGAATTTTTTCTTTCCCCTTTTTGGGGTAAGAGCTGTTCATTTTTTTCCTGCTTGTGTTTCCAAAACTGGGCCCCAGGGGTTGCCAATTTTAAACTCTCTCCCCCATTCCTGCTCCCAAATGCCCTGGCTGGGGTGGGGGACTCCCCTTTCTGTGTCCCATTAGCAGAAAAGGACCTTTTTTATTTCTTACCCAAAAAAACAGAACTCTTTTAAAAAAATCTGTAAGGGCCCTTTTTGCCCTGCTGTTTAAAAACCCCCCCCATCACCCAAAGTCCCCCCAACAGGCTCAAGGGGTTTGATGGGGCAGATCTGATATTTTCCCAAAACACTGCTATAGAACCACCTTTTAACCTTACCCCTGAAGTGTTTAGCCTGAAGTTTTTGGGTTTAAAAAAAGTAGGCTCCAACGTGAAAAAACCCAATAGAAGAACCCCCCCCTTTTTTTTTTGTCAACAAATTTTTTGGGTTTTTTTGGAAACCCCAGATTGAAAACCTTTTAAAAAAAATTCTGGCAATATCTCTTTATTTTCCCTCCCTAACCTTTCCTCTGTTTTTCCCCCATTTCTGTATTCATCTTTGTGGGGTTTTACATTTAAAACCGGGAAAATTTTTTGTGGGGTTTGTTTATAAGAATTTTTTCAGATGTTTTTTCCTATTATTTAAAGGGGGTTTAAAAAGGCTTGGTCAACCGGGACAGTTGCATACCCTCTGGGTATTTTTTATTTTTTCTTTTGATTTTTGCTCTCATTAGCCCTTGTGGGGCCCCTGTTTTTCCGTTTAACCCCCCTTTAAAATTTGGCCCCTTAAAATTTTAAACCCAAAAAAAAGGGGAACCCCTCAGCCATGCCCCCCAAAGGGCAGGTACCTAAAATGATTGGTTTTTTACGGGATTTGATTAAAGTCGTGAAGCCCGCTGATCTAATAATTTTATGGCAGTTGTAGGGAAAATGAAAAAGTAAAGGGGAAAGGGTTGGGTTTTCTACATGTCCAATTTTTTATTTGCATCAGTGCTAAGCCTCTTGCCTTTGAGAAAACATGCATATTTTTGGGTGAATTAAAAAATAAAGGGGGGCTAGGGTCAAAAAAACCCCCCCAAATTACCCCCCCCGTTTTTTAAACCCGCTAAATCTAAATTCAATGCCCTAGTTGATGAGTATAGGCAGATAAATCTTGTATTTTCCGTGGTCTGTGTGTAATTTACAAATTTGGGAGGCAAACTTTAAGGGACAATAGAGTATTTTCTTTCACCATGTGCATATCTGTTTTTATTTTTTTCTACCAAAAAGGGCCCTAGGGGAAGTAAATTTTGTTTATGTCGTAACCTTCTGCATTAGAAAATCAATCCATTACACTAGAGATATAATAAAGAGCTGAGTAGGTCATTATGGGATATATAGAAAACGCATTTTGTACTACAAGAACCAGACCTTGAAGTAGATGTGCCTCCCCACAGCTTCTTGAGCCCATGGTTGCTGATAAAACTCTGAGCGTCTTTCCTCCTCTGGATTTCCCATCACATCAGTCATAATCTAAATAAAAAAAATAAAAAATGAATAAAACATAAATGTAACAAATCACATGTATCAGTTTGTCTGTAAATGTATAAAAATCCTACAACCTATGTAAGGGTATGTTCACACGGCGTAATTGCAACACGTACAGTATGCGCCGCAATACGCCGGGTGATTTGGGAGTCGTGCTGATCAGTGCGTACTCCCGAAGCTCGGGGGGCCGGCAGCCCCCTGGCCCACATGCATTACTCGCGGCGCGTAATCGCCGCAAAAAATTGACATGTCACTTGTCTCCCCGTGCGTACAATTGGATCGTATTGTACGCGCGGGGGGACGAGGCATAATCCATACTTCACTATGAGAGCTATGGATTACCGTAATTGCGGGGCACATTTCGCCGCATATTAAGCGCAATACGTGACGAAATACGCCCGCAGTAACGTCCCAAAATAAGCCGTGTGAACATACCCTAAGTGAACAGAATTCGGCATTACCTTAAGATCTCTGCTTTGGGATTTCAGCCAGTCCTGGATAAATTCCTGTGGATCGTTGCTGAAACTTAACATGAAATCTCTCTGTGTCTTCAGCTGGTTGATGGATTCGATTGTCTCATGGATCTGAAAGAGGTAAAAGAAAATACATTTCAAAGTCAAACTTCCAAGTGTGTAATTATGAGAAGGGAAAAGTGTATAGCTCTCTTTAATGCATCTTGGCAAAGATTGGTGAGCTAACCTTGGCGTCCAGGCTGGCAATCTCCTGTTGGTTAGTAGTAGATGCAAGAAAGTTGCTCATTTGGGACTTAAGGGGATCATCCACTTCCACCTCAATGTCATAACAGGCCGTTTTCTTCTGATCATTTGGATCAACACTGAGGACAAGGATAAATTAATTGATTAAAATAAACTAATATAAAATTTTAAGGATTTACAGAGGAAAAAATATGTATACACTTGCCTAATGGTGTGGTTAATTATTATGGGGTCTGGGTGCTGCAAGAGACTTGCCAGCTTCATAGGGATGTCAGAGAATCTCATTCGGATACAGTTGAAGATCTGTGGGAAAATAAATAATTAAGAAACTCAAATTTATTTAGTTTTTTTGTTTAACTGAATTTTTATTGTTTTCCAAAACGAGCACAAAATATATGACATCGTCACACTCATTGTCACAACACATAACAAAATGCTTTTCAGCATTCAAAAATAACAATAAGCATTCAGATATCAAAGTCCATAACAACCGTGCAAGAGTGATGTTCAGCGGGCCCGGAGAAACTCAAATTTGAAAGAAGCAGAATAGAATGGTAGGAAATTATTAAAGGGGTTATTTGATTACATTCTTTTCACCTCTCCTCTCACCTCGGACCCAGCGCTACGTTGTCTTCACTTCCGCTGGTCGTCTGGTTTTTTTCCGGTCTTCTTTCGAATAGGACGTGACCGTTGTGTTGTTTGGCTACAGTTGTTACATGCCATTGGTTGACCTCACGATTCGGATCACTTACTTCTGAACGGTGATGTCGGCACGTGACCGCTGCAACCAATCAGCAGCTGCAACAGTGATGTCCCGTTCAAAATAACACCAGAAAAAAATAGATGACCAGCGAAGAGAGAGTATGGTGCAGCGTTTGATTTGAAGTGAGAGGAGACTATAATTTTTGTTACTTTAAAAAGGCAGCAGCATGCTAAAAAAAATTATAAAAAAGTTGAACTGTACAACCATTACAACAAGGTTAGTGGTATTGTAACAGAATATATATACAAGATCTTGTACACAGTGGGCCCACATTATGAAAATTTACTAAAAAAAAAAATCCCTTTTTGTTCCCATGAAAACCAATCACAGCGCCAATCCATTTTTTCCAGAGCACTATATGAAATGAAAAGGGGGGCTTGATTGGTTGCTTTTGGACAATAAGGGGGTTTTGGGTGTGTTCACATGGCTTAATTGTGGGGCTACAGTACCCCTGCAAATTTCGCCGGGGGCTTTGGGAGTCATGCTGATTGGGGCATACTCCCGCGAGAGGGGGCCGGCAGCCCGCCAGCCCCAAAGAATGCTTACATAAAGACTGTTTTTATCTCCCCGCGCGTACATACGATCTACAATAGTTTCCCTGTCCCTCACTGATGGGACTTTCAGGTCTCTCATTCTCGAACCACCTCCTCCCCCGGCCTCTCTCTTGGGTGCCTCGGGGGTTCATCCCTGGGCCCTCTACTTTCTCTCTTTACACTCTCGGCCGGGTCAGCTCATAGCCACAGGTTTTCTTTATCCCCTGTATGCTGACGATCCCAACTTACATCTCGGGCCCCCAGATGTACCTCTTTACTCTCCCAGATCCCTGACTGTCGGGGCTTCCATTTCCCCCTTTTTCTCCTCACGTTCCAAAAACAAATTTTGTGGAGAAAAAAAACTAATCATCTTTCCACCACCCAAAACTCTACCCTTGCCCCTGATCTCTCTATCTCAGTCAAGGGCTGTACACCGCACCTTTTTCCCAAGCCCGCCCCTTTGGGGGTAATCCTCGACCCCGCTCTATCTTTCAAAAAAACACATCCAAAACCTCCCCTCTGCCTGCCCCCCTCCACCGAAAAAATCTCTCCCCCCAACCGCCATTCCCTCAACTATACATACAAAAATCTGGTCCATCCCTTGTCTCTCCCCCCTAAACTACTGCAACATCCTTCTTGTGGCCCCATTAGCACTCTTGCCCCCCTTAAAAACAATTCTCAACTCGCTGCCCGTCTTATCCCCCTTTTCCCCCCGTACTCCTCGCCTTCCCCTCTGCAATCTCTTCACGGGCTTCCGTTGCCAGCGAATCAATTTAAAGTTGCTACTAGCCCTAAAGGGGCTCTCCATCCCCTCTCCCCCCATACATCTCGCCCTAATTTCCAAATATCCCCCTCACGAATCTCCGCCCTAACAGGCCTTCTCCTCTCCTCCCTTATCAGTCCTCACAAAAAACCGTCTCCAAGACTTCCCCCGTCTTCACCCACATCGGGAACTCACTGCCCCAACACATCAGACTCTCCCTACTTTCCCCGCTTAAAAAGCAACCGAAAACCCTTTTTCTTAGGCTTGCCTATAACCTACAATAACCCCGCTGCACTACACCATCCACATACAATTTTGCCCCCCAATTCGTCTTTTTCCCCCCCTTGTAGATTGTAAGCCCCCCCGGTAGGGGCCTCTCCCCCCTGTCGTGCCAATTGTCATTCATTAATTTCACTGTACTTTTTTTGATTATGTTTGTATGAACCCCCTCGAATGTACGCGCCCTGGAAAAATGGCGTTTTTAAAAAAAATAATAAAATAAAAAAAAAATAATAATCCATAGTTTTCTATGAGAACTGTGGATTCCGTAATGAATTTGGGGTGCATTTCGTTCATATTAGAGCGGGGGTTAATCCAAATACAGGCGAAATGCACCCCATAATAAGCCGTGTGAACTTACCCTTAGACCTAGACATTTTTCATACATGTGGCCCAGTAAGTATCCTTTGGACTTATACCTCTACAGTAGTAAAAGTTGTAGGATCTAGGTTTTGGATTCTCAAGCATGTGACGACTCTCCTACCTGCCTGAAGTATCGGTTGCAGTTGATGTATTCCTTCTCATGACTGTCTTGCAGCTTGTTATTTTTAATGTACAGCCACAGAGCCTGCATAATGTTGGCACGGGTCTGAGTATGAACACCCAACAAGGGGGCCAGGGGGTGTCCAGTTATATGGGGAGGGTTCCAAAATGTATGGGAAAAAAGAAAGACACAATTGTATTTAAATTATACATCTGTATTATACCAATATCTAATCCACTACTATGCAAATACGCCCAGAAGGACCAACACAACCAACACAAAATGGCTTTTTGCAGGGAAACACCAATCCGTTTTTTGTTTTGTTTTTTTTACCTGCTAAGACTACCCTAATTTCATGCACCTACATAATAAAATCACTCTCCAGCATACAAAACTGCCGTATAAAAAGTTTTTTGATCTGTATGATCAACAAACTTTTTATATGGCAATTTAGTGATTAGTATTTTTTTTCAAAATTTGTAAGATAAAATTTAGAGTGGAACAGAGCATAAGGATAATGAAAAGATTTGCACCTATTCCACATTCTACTTCCATTCCAAGTTTTGACGTAGCAATGGTGATGCAAAATACTGACCAGAATACAGCCCTGTGAAACTGGCCAAACCTTACTTCTTTCTTTTCACTGTCTCAGTTTTTACCTGATGATCCAGCATTAGAAGCAGAGTGCACTTGACATTCATGTCTCCTGGGCGCTTCACCTGAAACCCATCTGTCTCTTGTGTGGTAGCCATCCTGTGCCACTGTGACAAGTATATAACATGTTAATCATTCACTTTTTCTTAGCTATTTATGGTATATTGCTATTATTTTTTATTCTACTTAGTTCAACCATGAGCTGACAATAGCATTTGCTCCCTACTCCTTGCTAATATAGGTTTTATTGTATAGAAAGAAGTAAAAGACAGGTGGTAAAGAGTACATGATCAAACTATGCAGGGTTTGTAGTTTTTTTTTGCTATTAAGACACTTAGGTCAGTACAGGAGCTGAAGACACAGAGTAGGATATGACCAATCAAGACTATTTGTAATGTTTCTCCATTTTTGATCCAGTGGAGCAATAAAATACTTGGTTGTAAAAGTAGACTTGGCTTTTATTGAAATGCTACAAGAGTAAAAAAACCACCATATAAACTGGGGGTATACACTAACCCCTGAAGGACCAAGCATTTTTTTTCATTTTGTTCATTACCGCATTACAAGAGTCATAACATTTTTATTCTTCTGTCATCATAGTCATATAAGGTGCATAAAAAAGCAGCAATAATTCCAACACTTTTTTTGCATTTTTTTTTTTTTTAAACATATGCCATTCATAAATATGGTGAACATGACTCCGTGGGTCAGTTCAATTATGGCAATGCCATAATTATATATATATTTTAATTTTTTTTAAATTTGGGGGTATGTATGAAAACTGTGTAGGTCTAAGACTTTTTTGTTTCCCACACCAACCAATCTGAGTTCCCCTTCTATTTCATATAAAGCTCTGAAAAAATTAAAGGGTATCTGACTGGTTGCTATGGGCAACAAAGAAAGTCTTAGACCTGGACAGTTTTCATACCCTTAGTTTCTGCGCCTCTTTATTCCAAACCTATAACATTTTTATTTTTCGGTTGACGGATCTTCAAACATGTTTTGATTGAATTTTTCCAAGGGTACACAAAATACAGAACAAACTTGTATATACAAGGAAAGGATGACATGGCAAGTCATCAATTCGCTTTCCGTATTGGTGTTACCATCATAAAGGTATATAAAATCTGCGATGATTCCAGTAATAACATGACGTGTTAGACTCGGCAATAGAAATGCTGTATGTCTAAGGCTATGTCTACACTGCACAGAATGCTTGTTGGATTTTTGGTGGATTCAGTATTTATAATCCGCCGAAAATCTGGAGGTACACAGTGCTATGCAATGAAAAATATGTGCTGTATTTTACACAGCACAGATTTTTTTTTAAATCCACTGTATTTCGGCGGATTTTAAAACATGCTGTATCTTCCGCCGCATTCCCATACGTTCAATGTACAGATAGGACGGCAAACCCGAAAAACGGCTGCAGTTTTTAGCTCAAGTCTGCACCAAAAACTGTGGTCCAGCAATATTAAAATACCGTCAGATTTTGGATGGCATTTTAACATAGCTGTGTAGACGGAAGATAATATTGACATAAGAATACTGTACATGGACAGTCAATGCAGGTTTGCAGTGTTTAGATCTGTTCTGCTTCACTACACTGCATTGCTTTTATGTGTGTGTTTGCTATAAACATATGAACTGCAAATGTCTTACACTAGGGCTACACATATCAATTGTGCAAATCCTGCAACGACTTGAACACTGCAATGTGAACTAAAATCCTTTATTTCACTCACCTCCACCAAATGATTATCTGGTCCATAAAGGTCCTTGTCCAGCTCGATAACAAGACTTTTAAAGAATGAAGAGAACTTCCTTTTCTGCTTGCTGGGCTGTATGTAAAAAAATACTTTGTAAGACCAACTCTTAGAATTGCTTTCTCTGCTTTTGTCTTTGTCTAAAGGTCTATCAACACCCATGACACCCCATCCTACTTCTGCTCCCGATGAAGTTATGAGAAAGGTGGTCATGCGTGCATTTCTCTCTTCATTTACCTCTTTGTGAGTTTCAAACACATCTGATCAAATATTCTCAGCTGTACTTACCACCTCCTGCCGCTCCACCTGAAAAACTTTTCCCAAATCCGCTCCTTTCTTGATGATGCCCTCATCATTTCCTGCCTAGATTACTGCAACACCCTTCGCTATGGTCTCCCATCTACCTCTCTTGCCTCCCTATCCTAACTCCACTGCCTACTGATCCACCTCTCTCCTCGTTATTCTACCTCTCACTCTGACAATCCTTCACTAGGTGCCTATTGCCCAGCTAATTCAGTTCAAGTTACTAACCATGACAAAAAAGGCTCTGCATAACCTGTACATCTTGTACTTAATCCATTGTAGATAGTACGCTCTTGCAAACAGAGTCATAACTACTTCTGTATCAGTTTGTTATTCAGTGCTTATATTATATTTGACCTGGTCTCATATTATAAACAGTTAGGTCCATATATATTTGGACACTGACACAAATTTTGTTTTTTGCACCTGTTTACTGAAACATATTCAAGTTATCCTTATGTAATGGACACAAAGTCCAGACTTCCAGCTTTCATTTGAGGGGATCCACATTAAAATTGGATCAAGAGTTTAGGAGTTTCAGCTCCTTAACATGGGCCGCCCTGTTTTTAAAGGAACCAAAAGTAATTGGACTAATTGAATAATTGTAAATAAAATGTAAATTGTAATGGTTGGTTTAAAACCCTTTGTTGGCAATGACGGCCTGAAGTCTTGAACTCATGGACATCACCAGACGCTGTGTTTCCTCCTTTTTAATGCTTTCAGTTGCTGTTTGTTTCTGTCTGAAGTTTAGTCTTTAACAAGTGAAATGCTGCTCAATTGGGCTGCGAATATGTGACTGACTGGGCCATTCAATAATATTCCACTTCTTTGCTTTAATAAACTCATAGGTTGTTTTGGCTTTATGTTTTGGGTCATTGTCCATCTGTATTATGAAACGCTGACGAATCAGTTTAGCTGCATTACGCTGGATTTGAGCACACAGTATGGCTATTAATACCTCAGAATTCATCCGGCTGCTTCTGTCCTGTGTCACATCATCAGTAAACACTAGTGACTCAGTGCCACTTGCAGCCATGCATGCCCAAGCCATCACAGCGCCTCTGCCGTGTTTTCCAGATGATGTGGTACGGTTTAGATCATGAGCTGTAACACACCTTCTCGATATGTTTTTCTTTCCATCATTCTAGTAGAGGTTGATATTGGTTTCATCTGTCCAAAGAATGTTCTTCCAGAACTGTACAGGCTTTTTGAAAAAATTTTTTTTTAGCAAAGTCCAATCTAGCCTTTTTATTCTTGACTGTTATGAATGGCTTGCACCGTGTAGGGACCCCTCTGTATTTACTTTCATGCAGTCTTCTCTTTATGGTAGATTTGGATATTGATACGCCTTCATCCTGGAGAGTATTCAGAGACATACTGTGTGCTCAAATGGCTAAGTCAGACACCTGATATCAACCCAATTGAGCATTAATTTCACTGGTTAAAGACTGAACTTCAGACAGAATGGCCACAGAGAAACAGCAACTGAGAACGGCTGCAGTAATGGCCTGGCAGAACACTAAAAAGGAGGAAACACAGCGTCTGGTCATGTCCATGAGTTTAAGACTTCAAGCAGTCGTTGCCAACACAACGAAATTAACATTTTATTTACAATTATTTAATTTGTCCAATTATTTTTGGTCCCTTTAAATACCGGGTGGCCCATGTTAAGGAGCTGAAACTCCTAAACCCTTGAGCCCCTCAAATGAAAGCTGAAAGTCTGGACTTTATGTCCATGTTCACTATATAACGATAATTTGAATATGTTTCAGTAAACAGGTACAAAAAACAAAATTGGTGTCAGTGTCCAAATATATATGGACCTAACTGTATTTGTACCCCATTGTTTGTATAGCGCCCTGGAATTAATGGCACTCAAAATAAATATTAATACTTGGAATTCCCATAAAAGTGAACAGAGAGAAAAGTGCATGCGCTGACACCTCTCCGTTCACTTGGGTTGAAGCAGAAGGAGGATGAAGTGTCAGGAGACAAGATGGAAATACCCTTTTAAGTTACCTAACTGCATTACCAGTCATGATCAACTCGTCACACATTTATGGTATTTACAAGTCAAAATGTACAGATTTACACTAGGAAAATCTGCTGTGGGCGTTAAACATTCTGTAGCAGAAATTCACTGTTGTAACACATATTTCTACTGCAGACTAACTACGATCATTATTCAATTTTTTTTTCTTGGAGTATGTGAATGATGCAAAAAAAATAAAAAATCCATTCAAATGGATTGCCAGCAATGAATTGCATCCTAATACTGACAGAATAATCAACATGTCTATAATCCAATATCAATGTAATCTGTTTATCAGATATTGCGGATTATTTGTCAATCATAAAAACTATATACACCCCATTTGTGAGGCTATGCAGGATGACATAACGGTGTAATCTGACCTCTGAGACCTTCGTCTATCTTGAAAACAAAACCCCTCAAACTTATCTGAAGAACAGGGGTCTCTTTACCCCCCATTCTCACCTGTGCTGGGGTTGCACAGAATGAAGAGGTTGCCTCACATAAATGGCTTTCTCCATTTACTGGACTGTTCTCCAAACTCCCACCTCTCTGTGCGACCTGCTCTGTGCAACCACAACACAAGCAAGGATCGGGGGTAACATAACCCCTATTTATGAAACCTGCATCTACCAGACATTTATGACACAACCTATCGATATAGCACACAAATGTCTGGGATGGGAAAACCCTTTAATCCCTTAAGGACCCGGCGTTTTTTGGTTTTTTTGTCACGTCCGTTTTCCCCTCCTCGCCCTCCCAGAGCTATGACGTTTTTATCTTTCCACCTTCATAGACATATGTGGGCTTTTATTTTGCGGAACAAGATGTACTTTCTAATGGTGCTATTCACTGTACTATAGAATATACTGGGAAACCGCAAAAAAATTCCAAGTGGGACAAATTGTGTAAAAAAAACGTATTTTCGCCATGTTTGCGGGTGTTTTGCTTTTACGGCATTCAATCTTCGGTAAATATAATGTGTTATCTGTATTCCACAGGCTGATATGCATCCGGCAATACCAAACATGTAGGGTTTTTGTTTTGTTTTGGTACCGTAAAAAAATTCAAAACTTTTTCTATTTTTTAAATTTGCACCACGGCGCCATTTTGTACGACCAATAACTTTTTTGCACTAACACCTACGGACGTCAGTGAGGCGGCATTTTTTTTGCGGGCTGAAGTGTACTTTTTATCGCTAGCAGTTTGGAATGCATGCGACTTTTTTGATCACTTTTATTCCATTTTTTAAGTGACGAAAAATTACCAAAAAAACGCAATTTTGGGGTTTGGAATTTTTTTCTTCTATGGTGTTCAGCGTACGGGATAAACTGTTATATTTTTAGTTTATATTATCAGACTTTTTCGGACACGGCGATATCAAATATGTGTAACTTTTTTATTATTTTATTGTTTTTAAAAATTGGGAAAGGGGGGTGACAAGCTAGTGTCAGACCTGCTGTTTCCAGCGCTGTGGCCCTTATTCTGTAAGATGTTGTAGTTTTCGAGTATTTAGTGCTCAAATCTGCAGTTTTCATCCAGAAAAGAGTCATTCAAAGAGTCAGTTTTTTTCAAACCCCACCCACCTGAGGCTAGCCCCGCCCACATCAACTGATAAAACTATTACTTTGAATAGGTAGAAACATGTGAATAACTGTCAGTGGGCGGGGCTAGCCTTTGGTGGGCGGGGCTAACACCTGCTCAAGAATAAGATTTGAGGGGTAAATGCTCTAAAACTGCTGCATTTTAGGCAATGTTCACACAGCTTATTCAACCCGTATTTGCGGGACGGATTTCGCCTGCTTTTACGGCTTGAATAAGGGGCGGGACGGGGGCGCAGCGAGGGAGCTGCCCGCCGGCCCCATAGACCATGCATTATTTACGGCGCGTACGCGCCGTAAATAATGTGCATGTCACTTTCTCCCCCCACGGCGGATTCGCCGAGCAGGGAGGAGCGACGGAATCCACAGTTCTCTACGAGAACTGTGGATTACCGTAGTTACTGGGACGGATTGGAGCCGTACTGCAGCGCAAAATACCGCGCGCAGTACGGCTCCAATCCGTCCCAGAATAAGCCGTGTGAACGAGGCCTTACAGAATAAGGGACACAGCTCTGGAAACAGCAGGTCTGACACTAGCTTGTGCTGTCCTCAGCAAGGGGGGCACAACCTATGTGACAGGTTCCCTTTAAGGAAGGCAGTCTACAATAAAATATTAACACAAAATATAACTTTCCTAATTGATTCTCTTTATTAAATCTTTTGTTTCTGGTTTTAATAAACTCTAAATTATGTTACAGTTCTGTGCTAAAAACAAGCACATATTTATGGTTTAGCAGATACCAGAACAAAGGCATTTCTCTGTATTTTGACCTACGGCTTTCCTCTTAAGAGATTCATACTGTGTAACCTCATCAGCACTCATACTCACATCTTCCAGCAATTTCCCTTCCACACGTAGCTCCCAGGAGCTCACTTTTTCTCCTTCCTCTCCATCAGGTTTGCCCGGAGTGAAAGTATTGGAAATATATATCCTCAGTTTACGCTTTTGCTATAGAGTAAGAAGTGTGTTAGAAAGTCAGGTATTGGATTGGATGATAAATCTAGCTTTCATGTATCTGAACTTGCTTAGGAATAAAAAATCAAAGACAAAATGCCAATTTTTATTCTTATACAATTGATTTTGTGTTCATGAAAAGAAGCATAGCAATGCCACCAAACTCGGCAACTAATCATGAAGCCATAAACATGATGAGTCTGAGAAAATAAATGTTTTTGTTGAATGGAAAGAAAGTCTCCATGTGTTGGCCCATGGATCAGGCCTCCACATCATTTGCCCCTCTAAAGGATTTCTAGAGGCCTGAAAACCGGATGACAAAGGGTGGAGCTTGCACTAACGGCATTCAAAATAAGTGTTCTCTGCCGGTTTGGTGACATTCCTGGCAGTTTGGGGATGTTCCCAGGCAGCCCAAGGGCATTCCTTGGCGGTCTTGGGACGTCTCCGGTCGTTCTGGGCTCATTCCTGGGTAGTTTTGGCTCCCACATCCCGCCAAGGTCGTCATAAATATTAAAGCAACACTCCAGCCACAATTGAAACATTGGGCCCTATGTATGAAATCTGTCTAGTAGTAAGACTGTCTTTGTTGCCCATAGCAGTCAATCAGAGCTCATAAGAACCGATCAGAGCTCATAGCGACCAATCAGAGCCCATAGCGACCAATCAGAGCTCATAGCAACCAATCAGAGCCCAACTTTTATTTTTTCAGAGTGTTATATGAAATGAAAGCTGAGCTCTTATTGGTTTCTATGGGCTCTGATTGGTTGCCATGGGCAACACAAACAGTCTCACTGGTAGACAGTTTTCATACATATGGCCCATTGTGTTTTACCAAGTGCAGGATCTAAATGGGGCAAAACATGACACACAGCTTCAGAAAGCACCCTAGACCCTGTATCATGTGATTCCTCCTAACATTCTGCACTTGCATACCTCCCAAGTGTCCCTATTTTGGAGGGACAGTCCCTATTTTTAACCCTTGTCCCTCTCAGCTCTATAAATTACCCTCTTTTTCATTTGAGAAATATATTTTCATCAATAAACTGACTATCTTGCTTTAGAAAGTATCTGCTTGCTTCCTACCTGTATATTAAATAACAATTTACTTAATATTTCATCATTGGATAATGCGATCCTGAAAATGTGTCCCTTTTTGGATATCTAAAAAGTTGGCATGTATGTAGGCGTGGTTAGAGGCGTGTCTTGGTGTAATGTCATGTGTTTGGGTGTGGTTGGAGGCATGGCCTGATGTGTCCCTCTTTGCGATCGCTAAAAGTTGGGAGTTATGCACTTGGCATTACATAGTGTATCAGTTTAGCCTGCAGCCCTCCCTTAAATAAATAAGGCCTCTCCACTTGTAGGGAAGTGCTTATACTGGTATACTGCTCCCTTCAAGCAAAATTCTCTAGCAAGCAAATAGGTAATTAAGGATATAATAAATACAGTAAATACAATTACAATAGGTGTAAAAAGTCATGAGGTTTTCAAGATTATAGGACTATTTTTATATGTATTTTGTTTGTCTAATCTGCTCGTATTACCTCTTGCATAGCTGAGGCCTTTATGCCTTGAAGTTGGCAAATTTGGAATAAAATTAACTTGGGTATATATTTGCAAGATTCTGGACCTTTGGGTATCAGTGAAAATATAACATTTTAATATAATATGTATCTAAAACTAAAATCACAATCACAAGTGGTTTAGTTCTCTCTTGTAAGGTTTCTATTTCTTTTGGACAGGTAGTAGGCCTCAGATGTCAATGTGAACGGAGCATAAACCATTAACATTACTTATTATGAAATTAAATATTCCCTCCTATTATCATAAACAACCAGCATAGTACTCAACGTTTTCAGCACCCCTCCCACAAAATATTTCATTTTACATCTTACAGTAAGAGGTTTCTTAATGGCATCTTGGATCTCCATCCTCTTCCTGGCAATTGTCTGATCTAACTTCCGCTCAAAAGCTAAGAGGTCCATATATGCCTGTGACTCTGGGACTAGCTCTCGGATCTAAAACGAAAAAAATAAAGAGCTTTAAAGCTGAAAAAAATGTACACTAATCTTTATAGAAGAGTCAAACACATATTCTAAGATTTTGCTTAATCTTTAAAGGGGTATTCCATTTTTACTTAAAGTACCACTGTCATCATTTGTGAGATCTCCGTTTTCTTAAATTAGATGGAATCACTCATCCTCTGTAACTATACCTGTTCTGACCGTACACCTAACACATGTGCAGTGTTCATTAGAAATAATGGGACATTATTTTCTCAAAAACACAACAAGGCCATATTTACAGCTGAATGGCTGGACTAAAGACTGAACGCTGTAGGAGACAACACTGGCCCCTGAGCTACCAGGGAAAGATGAACAGGTGCAGGTAATTGCTGAGCAGTAGCTCACACACCCCTCCACTACGGGGACAATTAGATGATAAACACAACTGTACATTGAATTGATACCTGTTCACACCAGTATGCAGAAAAGCCACAGTATAATACATAGGGAGATTGCACAAATGCAAAAATACCATTAAGACAACCACTCTCACGCCTTCTATGTGTGAGGTAAGTGGTTGCTGGTATTATAATTGCAATAGAAAGGCAATACAAAAGGGTGCCATTTATACAAATACGTGTGGTGCACCATGCTGGCTTACAGCCTATTACGCTACCACTCATTAGAAGAAACCTACATATACTGTAACAAGCCATGTACCTGTGTTAGCACAAGTTTTCGGCCTCTAAAGAATTAAGGTTTCCATCCACTGACTGCAACCACAGATATTGACAACTGTAAGAAATTATTTCACAATATCTATTAATCGCCTTACTAGAGTGTTTACCGCACTTCCTTACCAGGTCATGTTATTTCTAATTTTTCATGCCCCTGCACTCCTAGAGCCATAAAGTTTTTATTTTTTTCATTATTATTGCCATATGTGGCCTAGTTTTTGGCTGACTGAGTCATTTATTTTAATAGAGACATTTAGGGTTACACGATTGCACTGCAGTTGGAAAGGGAATGACAACAGGATCCTCGTCCCTCTGTCTAACCACCTATATGTCAGGGTTGCTATTGACTGTGCCATCTAGGTGGTGTTATATAGAGGGTTGATATAAGTTCATTTAGGGGACCCTGGTCTGTTTGTGAGCAACATATTTGTTTCTACTGGCATGCCCAGTACTGGCATTCACCACCAGGCACAATACAAGGGAGCAGGAAACAACAACAAAATTATTTTTGTTGTTGTAGGACTATGTTTGCTCTATTGCTTTTTATGGGGCAACAAAGGCTACAACGGGGTATATATGGGTGTACAATTAAAAAAGTTATACCATAGACCACAGATGTGGAGCATAGCACTGTGTGATCTACTATAGATGGCATAGAAAGTAAAATAGTGAAAATCAGGAAGGTGGCTATAGCCCCAAGATAAGACCATAATAAAAAGTAAAATCATTTGTTTGATTTACATCCAGATAATTGGTAATAACAACCATTCTCACTCATTCTAGTCGTCAAATCTATGCATTTGAAATTCACCAAGTCATGCCATCTGTTATAGTGGATGTAAACTTTTATACAGGCATGTTTATAAAACTGAGCACGTATAGTAGTTTTGTATAGTAACAGTGATTTCCCAGGGCTTTGCAGCACTACTGGGTGCTTGCAGAGAGTTAAAAAGGCCATTTGCAGTTAAAGGTGTGTTCCCATCTTTGACTTTGATGGAATATTGATAGGATATGCCATCAATTTCTGATAGGTGAGGATTCCAGCTCTGAGACCCTCACCTATCTCAGAATGGGCCCAGCTCTCCATTCTGAGCTGATACCTTTGGGGCCTGTTTCCAAGAGAGGTATGGGTCCCACCTCTGGGTGTGACTCGCACCTGTCAGACTTTGATGCCATTTTTTAATATGCTATTAAAGCCTATGGTGGGAAAACCCCTTTAAGAGTCTATTGCTGTAACATATATCGTTGATCAGTGGTAAAAAAAAAAAAATGGTTAAAAAATCCAGCAACTTTTTATTGCATGAGAGTTGAATACTTCAATAAGGGACCATTCAGACGGCTTTCCATGTGGCCAAGAAAATATATCCAGACAGCACCTCAACTTCAAACGGTCTTTATTTTACCCGATCGTGCAACGTTTCAGCTCTAACCGAGCTTTTCTCAAGCCGGTTAGAGCTGAAACGTTGCACAATCAGGTAAAATAAAGACCGTTTGAAGTTGAGGTGCTGTCTGGATATATTCTCTTTGCTGGATACAGACACGTGGACTGGGTTTTTGGACGTGCACTCATCATATTGGATACCGGTGCTGCTGCCCACTTTGTACATTCATTGGCTTTCCATGTGGGACACAAAAGCGTTATCTACCATGCTTTTGTATCCTGCATATAAAGCGGATACTGCCGGGAAATACTGTAGAAGAAACATAATCTAAATAGGACTACGTTTGCTCTATTGATTTCTATGTGCAACAGGAGCTACAATGGGATATATATGGGTGTACCGTTAAAAAAGTTATACCATAGACTACAGATGTGGAGCATAGCACTGTATGATCTACTATAGATGGCATAGAAAATAAAATAACAGACACTTACCCTCTGTGGTAAAACCTTATCAGCCATTTTCCTTCTCTTCATTCTAGAAAGTCAATAAATGGCCATTGATTATGCTTTAAACAAAATACATCATTTTACAAAGTACAAAAGTATTTAAAAGAGTTTTCTGCTTTGGACAATCCATACATGATAAAAGGATTTCTTGACAGTAAGTGAAATACAAAATGTTACACTGTTGGGACTCTCTGTGATCAGCTGTAATTAATAGAGAAACCTGTTAGTAAGTATTTAATATTCCTCCAGCACCTCCACAGGACAAATTAAGCATTACACAGCGCTCATTCATATGAATGGGTTGTCTGTGTAATGCAGGATATAACAGATCCTCCAGAGCAACACTCTGTAGTCTGAGGAAAAGATAAAGATCCTAAACAAGAACAATTAACCCAGAATTTCCCAATAGGGTTTATACATATGGCATTTCTAAACCAAGCAACCCCTTTAATATTATGATGAATTCATTCTCTGACTACTCACCCTCTTCTCTGGTTCGGTAAAGAAGGATGTCCTTGTGGGGTCATAAGCCTTTTTCTAAATGAGTCCATCAACATAGGGTTCATACCAGGTCGCATAGGGGACCCTGGTCCATATGTGGGAAGCATAGGTGATCCAACCGGCATACCTGGTACTGGCATCCGAGCACCAGACATCATACCAGGGCGCTGAAAATTTAAAAAAAAAAGTACCATAAGAAAGAGGAATGAAGAGAAAGTTGATAGTTATAGCCCATAGATAAGACCATAATAAAAAGTCAAATTGTTTATTTAATTTACATACAGATAATTGGCCATAACGATCTTTCTCAGTCATTTGGGACGAAAAATCTGTGCATCGAAATTCACCAAGTCATGCCATCTGTTATAGTGGTTGTAAACTTTTATTCTGCTCTGCTTTGTGGAACAGAACACGTATAGTACTTTTGTAGCATAAACGGTAGTAAAAAGCAACAGTAATTGGAGATATTGGCCTTAACTCTTGTACATCCAGATTATTACAGTAGATCTGCAACCACATGCTTGTCCAAGAAGAGCAGGTATATAGACGATGTACATGCACAGACTTAAAGAGAAGTATTAGTCCTATCATTCAAACCATTTGAAGGGTTAAACTGCTGGAATCAGTAATGTCTCTGGTTCCAGCATTTAAGGCAGGAACCCAGCTGTGTAGGTGCCCTGACCGTAATAAGAGATAAAAGTGGTCTTATTATGGTGCAGGTCTTCTGACAACACTTGTCTGCGCCGTCCAATCACGGCGCAGGCTGTTTTTGGCATTAAAGGGGTTTTGCCACGATCTCATTTCATACCTCCTGTCTCCAGCTCTTCAGCTCTGTGTGCTCAGAAGGGGCCGTGTGTGATTTGTTTGAATTGCAGATCATGTGACCCAGCAGGATGACATCACCAGGCCTTTCCTATCTCTAGTCAAAGAAAGGTATGTTTATGTAAAGCATTGTGAGTAGCCGAAGGATAAAGTTTTTGCCTCCAGGCACAAGTGTCCTAGGTTCAAATCCCTGCAGGAACAAAACCTGTGGGTTTTTTTTCTCTTCGTCAATGCACAAACCTGATTGAGGTTTCTTTTTTTAATTTATTTGCACTGTTTGACTAATTACTAAGGCGTACTGAGGATGGGAGTACAATTACAGCTTCTGGGTTTGAACACTCAGTAGCTGCCTGAGAGGAGAAGTGATGTCTGAGCATGTGCGGCCAGGACTAAGGAGCTCTTAGCCCTGGTCGTATCCCCTGGAGATGAGTTGTAAACAATGGATCACTAAATGAGCAGCTAAAACAAAAAAACGGTGCAGAATTTTTAACAATAATGAAAGGTGAAAATGTTTTTTATTTCATTTGTAAGCTTCCAACGTCAATTTTACTTTGTAGCAAAACCCCTTGAAAGGAGTTGTCCATCCTGATTTTTGTTTGTAAAATATATAAACTCATACTCATCTTTTATATTCTCTTCTGTTCCAGTGCTGATGCCAGTCAGCCAATCACTGACCTCTGTGGTCACATGCTGTACTTGTAGAAATGTGACTGCTTAGGCCAGTGATTGATTGTA
The DNA here is from genome assembly GCA_025379985.1 of Phyllomedusa bahiana. NCBI lineage: Eukaryota > Metazoa > Chordata > Amphibia > Anura > Hylidae > Phyllomedusa > Phyllomedusa bahiana. Next base: position 65,245 of record JAODAL010013873.1, read on the forward strand.
GCATCATGTGAACGTGACATCATCAGTGAGGGCCTGAGGGAATCACTGGAGCTTTGGAACGGTGGTGACGGGAGAGGTAAGTATGGGTTAATTTTGTACTTTAGCTCAGTGGAAGGTTTCAAATCTCCTTTTTCAGATCTCTTGAACTTTGGATCTATTTTAAAAGGGTTTTGCCACAAAGTCAAATTGACGTAGGGAGCTTACAAATTAAATAATAAACATTTTCACCATTCATCATTATTAAAATTCTGCTCCATTTTTGTTTTAGCTTCTCCCTTAGTGATTAATAGTTTATAGCTCATCTCTAGAGGATACGACCAGTGATGAGAGCTCCTCAGTCCTGGCCGCACATGCTCAGACATCACCTCTCCTCTCAGGCAGCTACTGTCAGTCTCTTCCATGTCTAGTAATCACACACACTCACTGCCGAGCGAGTGTTCAACTGCAGGTGCTGTAATTCTACTTCTGTCCTCTGTACTCCTTAGTAATTACACACACTAACTGCCGAGCGAGTGTTCAACTCCAGGTGCTGTCATTCTACTCCCGTCCTCTGTGCTCCTTAGTAATTAATCAGACAGTGCCAATAAAGAAAAAGAAACCTCAATCAGGTCTGTGTATTGAGAAAAAAAAATCCACGTTTGGTTCCTGCAGGAATTTGAACTTAGGACCAGGGCTGTGGAGTCGGAGTCGTGGAGTCGGAAGCTATTTTGCAGGAGTCGGAGTCGTCATAGAAGGGACCGACTCTGACTCCGAAAATCTATAATAAGTTGGTCCAGTTAGTTCAATGCAAAGAGCAAGAGGAATTGGGTCCGGCCAGTGCTACTGTTCCCATATCTTCAGCCTTATCACATGAGGAGTGTAATTGATGACATGGAGCAGGCAAAGCGCTGCCCCAGGGGGAAAGATTCTGCTCCCGGGCAAACATTTCAGGAAAATGTTTCATCTGCTTCAAAGAAGTAGATCAACCATTCATCAAAACTGACTGTGGCTGAGGCAATTCCTTTATACCCTGACATTGTTAGAGATGTTGCCCCTGTGGTCACCGCTTTGCCCCCAAGTTAGTGTAGAGAGGCCGTTCTCTAGCCTGGAAATAATGAGATCAGATGTGAGGTCATGTATGCAGGATCTGATGGAGGCGATACTATTTCTCAGAACAAATTCAGAGACTTCACAAATGTTCCTGCAGTGTTTTGCATATTTACAAATTTTTTTTGTGTCCTAAAGTCATGTCCAATAAATATATTTTACACTGACAAGCAAAAGGGTAACAATGTTTTGAACTTGTGACTTTCAGGCTCCATATCTCACCATCCACTACAGCTTTGTATATGAGGCATAAATTTGACTTGCAAGTATTTAGCATCTGCTTAGTTCTGCAGATTCTTTCCTGTAACTGCATTGTTACTGTTTTGCTCCTAAAAATCAAAGTGTTAATTTTTATTATTTTGTTAGTATTTGGGAAATCCCCCTTTTGGCTTTCAGCTCTGCCTGAATCCTTCAAGCACATCTTGACCAAAATCTGATCCCAGGTCTCTTATACACATTCCCAGTGTTGGTGCAGACTGGACTTGGATACAAATACAGCTTTTTCTTCAACTCTACCCACAAGTGTTCAAAAGATCAAAACATTGTTACCCTTTTGCTTGTCAGTGTCTGTTCTACCTAAATAGCTTGATTATTGTATCATAAGATGATAAACAGCTTGATGTTACCATTTTACTACAGTAAAGTTATCACTTAAACATGCGCCATGTATGAGGGAGTCAGGAGTCGGAGTCAGGAGTTGGAGTCGAGAGTCGGAGATTTGGGAAATTGAGTAGTCGGAGTTGGGGCTTCGGCTTGCCGACTCCCAGCCCTGCTTAGGACTCCTGTGCTGAAAGGCAGAAATGCTAACCACTCAGCTTCATTGTAGCTACTCACAGCTCTTTACATAACCAGACCTTTGTTTGATTAGAGTGAGCACACTGTGGGGAAAGGCATGGCGATGTCAAGCCTGCTGGGTCACATAATATGCAGTTCCTACAAATCAATACACACCCCCTTTTGAGCACACTGAGAGCTGAAGCAGGACAAACCAGGCATGAAATTCCTTTGTGGTAAAACCCCTTTTAAGGCCATTAACAAAAGTTGATTAGTATTCATCAACCTAAGGATACATCCATGTGGTTTTCAATGTGGGTTTTAGGTTGTTTCTTCCTCCGGATGTACAGTCAGAAAACCTGTCCTTTGGATCTCTATGTGGATTTGGACACGAATCCGACATAGAAATGTTCGGGACGTGTTTTTTTACCTAAACGGTGGAAGAATGAACGTGTCCCAAGTTTTTTGTAAAAACAATGGATTTAAAATCTCAGGAAAATCGTGTAGTCGTGTGGACTATAAGTTGGATTTTCAACTGAGGTCTATGGGGATGGATTTACAGTCGATTTTTTCGACATATTTGAAAATCTGTGTCAAAAACCGACTTGAAATGCTTGAGGTGTAGACGGACCTTAAAGGGGTTGTCTCACTACATTGATTCATGTTACCCAAGTCCTGTTTTTTTGGTTTCATTTAGAATTCAGGGGTGTTTTTACTGGCTTCTACTAGGCTGCAGTAGAAGCCAGGTCTGTAGCTATAGCAACCAGTGCTGGCAGCCTATAAGGAGAGATCAAACAGGTCTGTAACTATAGCAACCTGAGGAGCTGATGCAGCCTATACAAGAGGGGATATCTAGGAATAGGAAGGACACTGGTAATTGACACATATTGCAAAGTGACTTGTTTTTGTAAGATCTTTAAAATAAAAAGCAATCCTTGTAGTGCGACAACCCCTTTAAGGCTACTAATTTACTTTACATCTTTATTATTTGATCATTCTAACACAACTCAGGTATATATATATATATATATATATATAATATATAATATAAATATATATATATATATAATATATATATTATATATATATATTTGTCATTAGCAAAATAACGGTAGAACAAGCTGCGTTTTGTCAAAACTACATGTCCCAGCATTCCATCAAAGCTAAAGAATGCCATGGCATGCTGGGACTTGTAGTTTCTCACCAACTAGCGTGTCACGGGTGTCACCAACACCGCCCTCGCTCCACCCAGACACTGAGCTGACCCAGAAATTCACACTGCAACACACGTCAGGAACCTGCGCCATATTTCACCAGAACCTCCAGGGTGTGCAAAGACGCTGCCGCTCAACCCAATTGGTCATTACGTGTCACGTGACCCCCGCGGTGCAGGATGAGCATTGTAGTTTACTGCTCCGAACTGGGTCGCAACGTTCTACGCTTTGCAACTACAAGGTCCAGAATGCATTGCTTTCATATTTTTTTGGGCGCCTCTTTCCAACGGTTTTGCTATGACGCGTTTATGATGTTGCGCTGGGCTCCGTGTAAATTGTTACCGGCGCTGAGGTAACTACCGGCTTAACAACGCCTATACGATATGGCTGTGTAATTAGAAGCCACTTGTATGAAATAATACGTATAAATTACCTCACACCAATACTCTACCTGTTGAAAGCAGCGGGAATACCGCCCGCCTTCCCTTTCTGTGACAGGATTGTTTGTACTGAAGCCCATACAGTGTAATGCCGTGTAGATAAAAGGGGTATTAGAAGTGCTTAAGGCTGATTTAGTACCACACGGCCTTAGTCTGCGGTTTCTGAGGTGATTTATAACCAAATGTATGAAAAGTGTGATTTACTCCTCAGCCTTGTGGATATAAAATACAAGTAATGCATGCAGATCCGGGGATTGTAGTCTGCCATGTATAAATTATGAGTGGAATGTGCGGTATCCTGCGGAGATGGGAAAATAGGCTGTATAAAGGGATGTATGGGAGTCTCGCGCCGGGCCGCGACTAGATGGATGGATTATGGCTCTGGCGAGGTGCGTCTATAGATCTGTATATTTATTAGCGCCAGAGCTACTAATAAGCTTGTTTTTTCCAGAGCTGTCAAAGGTCCCCGTTTTGCAGCTGTAACATAGAGCAAAAATGGTGGGTTACGTCCGTTTGACCGAAGCCTGATCACATGTGACGAAAGAAAATACGCCAATATTCACACCGTATAATTGCGGGGTGTATTTTGGTGCATAAGGCTATGTTCACACGGCGTCTTTTGAGGCGTAATTGCGCTGCAGTGTGCCCCGAAATACATCCTTTAATTACGGTAATCATGGCTCTCATGGAGAGCTATGATTACCTGCCGTCTTCTCCGCCATGTATTGAGCGTCGCGGGAAATAAGTGACATGTTACTTCTTTCTGGTGTATATACGGCAGGGATAGTGGAAGTGAATGGGGTGGGGCCCCCCTCTGCACTTTAGAAGACTGGCTGATCAGCACAGGTACGCACTGCAAGACACCGTGTGAACATACCCTAAGGGGCGTATTGGGGCACGTACTGTACGTGCCGCAATACGCCGTGTGTTTTAGAAGTACGGCCCTATTCACTTACATTATCAGCAGCGCGCGTAAGCGTATTGTACGCCGGGGGAGACGGATGTAATTCATAGCTCACTATGAGGGCTATAAATTACCTTAACTGTGGGGTGCATGTCGGGCGTATTGAAGCGCAAATACACAGTGAAATGTGCCCTCTAATTACGGCGTGTGAACATACCCTTATAGTGAAGAATCGCAGAAAAAAGATGGATCCGGCGCCCAGTTCGGGAATAAACTTCTTCTTGAAGCCGAGGATATTATTAAAGATAAAATAAAAAAATGTGGTGAAAAGAGTGTTAACCCTTTCACACTATAATACACAATATAACGCGTTTCGCGCTTGTACCAGAACTTCTTCAGATATAAGTGTTACATATAGGACGGGGGTAGCACAGTGTATTTAAAAGAAATACACAGAAAAAAGATGGACCCGGCCCTCAGTTCGGGAATAAACTTGTTCTCGAAGCCGAGGATTTTATTAAAATATTTTGATTACAATAAAAAAAATGTGGTGAAAAGAGTGTTAACCCTTCCACACACGTTTCGCATTTGTACCAGCGCTTCTTCAGATATAAGTGTTACATATAGGACGGGGATAGCACAGTGTATTTAAAAGGAAAGGAGTACAGTAATTGGTTACAATATCAGCCAATCGCGAAACCGGCTCTATACAACGTTAAAACATATGGGGTAAAATGGCCAATCAGACAAAAGGCAGGGACTTGCCCCTGTCCTATATGTTACACTTTTATCTGAAGAAGCGCTGGTACAAGTGCGAAACACGTCATATTGTGTGTTACAGTGTGCAAGGTTTAACCACATTTTCACCACATTTTTTTTATTGGAATAAAAATCTTTATTTTAATAATATCCTCGGCTTCGAGAAGAAGTTTATTCCCGAAAAATGGGGGCCCCGGGCCATCTTCTTTTTTCCCGCAATTCTTCCCCTGCCTTTTGTGCCCATTGCTGTGAACTGGCCCTTTTTGGGGGGTGAGACTCTGCGGCTGCCGTTGAGGGGCCGGGGTAAGAACCATCTACGTGCATATGAGTGTTGTGCCCTATATTATTTAAACCCCAAAACTCTAGGTCAGCATAAAACCTTTCCACTGTTTTACCCCCCTTCCCGTTTTTTAAAAGTACCCTTCCCCCATAGAGCCCCCCCTATTTGCTTTTTTTCTCTTTCATTCAACTTTCACCTTTTTAAAAGGCCCCTGAAAAATTCCTCCCGCAATTTTGGTATTTTCAAACTCTAAAGAACACCCGATGTTTTCCCCTGGCGTATAATATACCGGCGTGGGGGGCGGGGGGACGGAGCAGAGGGGAGGGGAGGTGAGAAATATTTGACATGTCACTTCTTCCCGGCGTTTACACATAGAGGGAAATTGAAAAAATCTATGAAAGCTAGGCCCCGTCTTTTTTTAGAAATGGCGCTGGGGCCCGCATGTAAATTCTAAAAAAAACCCTCATAATTGCAAGGGAAAGTACAATACGCGCCGCAATAAAATTTTTAAACCCCTACCCTGGGCCCCAAAGCTCCAAAAAACCTGAAACCCTTTCCCTCTTTGCCCCGGTTTTTGGGGGGAAAATTTTTGTAAAAACCCCCGGGGTTAAAAACCCCCTTTAAGGACCCAGCCAGTTTTGGGCCACCCGACCCAACCCTAATTTTTTAAATCTTGGCCCTTGTGTCCCTTTATGTAAAAATAACTTTTTAAAACTTTTGAACAATCCAAGGTGATTTTTAGGGTTTTCTCGTGCAAAATTGTGCTTTAAGTTAGTAAAAAAAAATTTTTATTTCCCTACCAAGCCTTTTTTTTTTCGTTTGAAAAAAATTTAAATTTTTTTTAAAAGAAAAATTTGAAAAAATTCTGTGATTTTGAAAAGGGGTCCAAAAAATTTCCCGCGTGCCCAAGACAGATAATTAATTTTACCCAAAAAAAATAGTTTTTAACTAGGCATCTACCATTTTTTCCACTATAGGTTGGAAACATTTTTTAAATGTCCCCTTTTTTTTTTATATATATAAAAATATAAAAAATTAGAAAAGGGGGGAAGGGAAAATTTTGGGAGTAATTTTTTCCAAAATTTTCAAAGGGAAAAAATTTCAATATACAAATTTTTTTGGGGCCAGTCCAAATTCCGGGCGTGGCTTTGAAAAGGGGGGCCTTTTTATGTTAGATACCCCCTAAAAGACGAAAATTTAAGAAAAACTAGACCCCCTTTAAAGGTATTTAAAAAACGTGTTTTAAAAAGGGTTTTTTAACCCTTTAGGGGATTTCACAAAAAATTAAAGCAAAGTGGAGGGTGAAATTTCAAAATTTCACTATTTTTTTCAGATTTTCAATATTTAAAACCCTTAATTTCCCGGGGAAAACGGTAATTGTTTACTTTGGTTAAAAAGCAATGTAAAAATTTTTTTCCCCCAGGTTTTTGCCCGGGTTTTTGAGATATCCCTTTTGTGGCCCTAAATGATTTAAATTTGGGCCCTCACCCATAAACCCAAAAGGGGAGCCCCTTTTCTAACCCCTTTTGGGGGCTCATTTTCATGGAATTTTATTTTGGGGCCCATTTCATTTGAGGAGGCCCTAAAAAGGGGCTGAAACTTAATAAACACCCCATTAAAAAAAACCCCCCTATTGGAAAAATTTCACCCCTTAAGGGTATAAAATAAAAAGGTGTGTGTTTAGTTTTATCGACGCCACAGGTGTTTTTCAAAATTTTTTTTTTGGGGATTAGGTGTGAAAATTAAAAAAAAAATTTTTTTTTTAAAAAAATTTTGCCCCAAATTTTTGCTTTTTAAATGTTTCAAAATTTTACAAGGAAAATTGGAAAAAAGAAACCCCCAAAAATTTTTTAAACAATTTTTTCCAAGTTCCCCGGGGAAAAAACCCTACCCCCCCCCAAATTTTTTTGGGTGTGAACTGCTGTTTTGGGAGATGGCAGGGGTTTTAAAGGAGGGGCGCTATTTGTCTTTTGGGAAAGCAGATTTTTGGTGGGGCCATGGGCATCTTTCAAAACCCCCCAAAGGGACCCAAAAAACAGTGAAAACCCTTCCCAAGAAGTCGCCCCATTTTGATTCAACAAAACCCCCCAGGGGGTCTCATCTAGGGGTTATTTTTGCATTTTTTTGGGGGGCCACTTTGGGGTTCCCTCTTTTTTTTTTTGCATTGGGCCATGAAAAATGGGGGGGGGGGGGGGGGAGGGGGGGGGGGAAGGGGGGTTCCCCCCCTTTGTTTTTTGGGCTTTAATTTTTTCAGCGTTTTGCCGGTTTCACGGTTAAATGATGTGAATTAAAATTTTACTAAAGGGGGCGGTACAAAATTTCAAAAGGTTTTAAATTTTATATAGTTTTTTTTTTTTTTTTTTTACTTTTACACAATAGGAAAAAAGGTCTATAAAAAAATTTTGGTTTTTTTTATGTTGTCCTATTCTGAAAAAGCCAAAAAAACTTTTTTTTATTTTGCTTTTGCAGAAAATGTGTAAAGGGCCCTTTGGGTTTTTTCTAATTTATTTCTTTTTTTGGGGAACCAAATTTGGGGTTTGGGGATACAAAACTTTGTTCCATTTTTTTTTAAAGGGTTTTTGTGAACCTTTTGAACAAAAAAAACAGCCCCAAACCCGGTAGTGTTTTTTATTTTTTAAAAGGGGGTCACTCTGCGTTAGAAAATGGGGCATGCTAGGCCCTTTTTTTCAGCAGATCGTTACGATTACAAACAATACCCCCAATTTTTTTTAGTTTTTTTTTTATTTTTTTTTCTTTCTTTTTTTACAATAAAAACCCCTTTTAATTTAAACAGGAAAAAAACATTTTTGCATTTGGGCCCCCGTCCCCGAAAGCCATAAAAATTTTTTTTTTTTCCCGTGTATGGGGGATTTATACCAAACTTTTTTTTTTGTGGGGAAAATTTATGTTTTTTATTGGGAAAAATTTTTGGGGGGACCAAAGACTTTTTGGGTAGTTTTAAAAAACCGTTTTTTGGAAGGCAGAGTGAAAAAAATACTGCAATCCAAATAGTGTTTTTTATTTTTATTTTTTAAAAACCCCTCCCCTGTGCCCGTATTCCGTAATAAGTTAGTTTACTCCCGGGGTCGAAAAAGATTATGGCGATTTCCCCAAAATTTTTAAAAGTTTTTTTTTTATGTTGAAAGCAAATTTAAAAAAAAAAAAAAAAAAAAAAGGGGTTTTTTAGTGGGGTAAAAAGAAATATTTATGCATCGCTATCTTCCCCGGGGAGGGCCCTAACTTTTTTTTTTTTTCCGAAAACAGGGGCTGTGTTAGGACTTTTTTTTTTTGCCCGGGGTGAACTGACGTTTTAATTTGGGACAAAGTTGGGTTTTTTAGACGTTTTTGATCACTTTTTTAAAATTTTCCCTTTTATGTGCTTTCGGGGGTGAACCCAAAAAATCTTAATTTTTGTTTTTGTTTTTTTTTTTTTTCTTTTTCCCCCGTTCACCTTCTGGGGGTTAAATTAAAAAAGACAGGGTTTTTAGGGCAGGTTGTTAAAAGCATTTCGGCCCATACCAAATGGGTACTTTATTTATTTTTGGGTCCTTTTTTTTGGGGGGAAATTTGGGCCTTTGTGAAGGGGAAAAAGGGGCGGTTTTTTTAAAATATTTTTTTTTTGCCTTTTTGTGTTTAGTTTTACCTTTTTTTTCACTTTGTTTACTTTTTTTTTTTACTTTTTAACTTTTCCCCATAGGGGAATTTTTAAAATGAGAAGGGTCCTTTTGAAACTTCAAATTTAAAGGAAAACAATGCACAGCTTGTTGCTAGGGCTGGTTCCTATTTACAAAACTGCCGTCAAAGATTTCCGGGGGCCCTGCCCAAAAGGGGGCGGGCGGCATCGTGACGTCACAAGAAAACCCCGGAAAGGCATTCCCCCGCCCTCTGTGCTGTTTTGTCAGAAAGGGCCCGGAGTGCAAAGGGAACGGGCCCCAAAAACCTGCGCTGCGCCCCGCCGACAGAGACGTGGGGGGGAGCGATCTCCTCATGCGTCTCTCTTAGTTATTTGGGGAAAAACCCGATGGTCCGCAAAAAAATTAAAGGGGGTTTAAACCCTCCCCCCCCCCCCCCACCCCAACCAAACGCGGGTCGGGGACCGAAAGCTGCGGGATTTTCAGCTTTTAATAAACACTGAAAACCCCGCGCCCGATCCCCGCAAACTCGCTTTCGATTTCGGGGATCACAGGAAGAAAATTTCCCTACATCCAAGTGCGTTTAACCCCCAAAAAGAAACCCGGACGTATGGGTAAAATCTAAGGGTCGTTGAAGGGGTTAAGGGGGACGAACGAAAAGCGGGAAAAAAAGAACCAATTTCCCCCCCCAAAATAATTTTAAAGATGATAAAAATACCGCCGGATTCTTAAACAGAAAAGAGGTAATTTTGTCCCTCCCGGTGTGGGGGCCCCTTAAAACCCGAAATGGTTTTCCCAGCTGGGCTTTTCACTCCCCTGCCGGGCAGGGCCCCATTTTCTTTTGTTAACCCGGTTTTATCCCACTTTTTTTTTTTTCTGGGATAAGTTAGGCTTTATTTTTATGTATATTTTACAGTAGATTTTTTTTTCTTCAACCAGTTCCTGTCTACAGTAGGCTGTTAACCCCCTTCTTCTTGACAAATTATATTTTCCTTTTTTGTAGTATATGCCGGTCTGAACTCTATAACGCCTTTTTTTTATTTTTTTTAGATAGATTGATAGAGACATTTGGTGTATGTGCTTGGCTGAGGAGCCAATGGAGCAAAGCTACCATCTCTGGGACTATGGTGCCCGCCGCCTCTCTCCCATAGCGCACCGCATGTTCGTGGGAATCGGGTGCTAAATCATTTGTAGGCAACCTGATTACTATCATGAATAAAAAGTATACTTTTTTTTTCTTTTGCAAGAAATCATTGCGGTCCACATTTTGGATACTTTCACATTAGGTTTCTGACACCCGTTTTGTGGTATGAGATGGGATATCATGAAAAATAGATCCTCTAACGATACCGTGACTGGGCCTTAGCGTTCTATAGGGCAGACATGGTCTGAATTGGACTATATTTGGCCTATTTGCTGAACGTATGCAGTTTCTGCATAAGTTTTTTTTAGGCTACTTTTCTGTGTTTGATGCAAAAAAAGCATACACGGTTGGTTGGAGCATATGTGGTTTTTGTATTAGATACAACATCGTGGTAGACCACTTTTCTCTGTTTGATGTAGGAAGCATTGTTTGTCCTATATTGTTGGTAGATAGGACAAACAATCCAATTTGGAGTACGTTTGCCTTTTAGAACTCTAGGGCACCATCACAGCCCCATTACAGTATTCATCGGGATAAGCTTTTTTAACAGTATCCCAATGGTACCATGAATGGGAAGCAGAAATGTGATGTCAATGGGGCCTTACACTGGGTGCATAGGGGCCTGTGGGTATGTTAGAGTATTTCTTGGGAATTGTGGTGTGAACAGCTCCTTACCTATAGTACTATATCTTTGTATACATATTTTCAACCTTGGTTTTCTTTAGGGGAGAAGAAAGAGAATAGTCCCGTAATTGTGACATATCACCATTTGGCAGCACACACAGTACCTACAGATCTATAATATGGAGACACAAGAACTGCATGTGCCTTATGTACACTCACTGTACTTGGGATTCCCCCCCCACCCCCAAATTGGGCATAGAAGGACAGTGGCTGGGGCATCCTTAAAGGAGTATTCCCATCTCATTGATTAGCTTTAAATATGTATGCAAAGGGCAAATAAAGATTATTTCTAGATACATTGCTGTTACAATTTTGCTTTATTTTACAGTTAGAGCAGTTATCACCTACTTGTTTACAGAAGGTGATTTTTTTTTTTTTTATATTGACCACCAATCTCTGCTCTAGCAACCCTGACCCAGATAGTTATGTCACTCCCTGCTGTGTCTTTTAAGGGGCCGTTCATACAGCGTTTTTGGATCCGATGTTGGATCCGAAAATCGCATCCAAAAACACAGCGTCGATCGGATCCAACACGTATCCAAAACACAGCTGCGTGTTTGGATGCGTGTTGGATGCAGCGGGATCACACCCCTACAGGTTAAAATAGGGCTCCTGCTGCATCTTTTGGACCAAGAATTGACATGACAATTCTTGGAAGGGATCCGAAAGACGCGTCTAGAAGCGTATGTTCACACTGACCCAAAATGCCGTGTGAACATACCCTAAGCAGCACAGGAGCTTGTTTTTCCTTGCTTACTGACAGACGTTAATCCCTTAGAGCTCTGTATCCTTGTGTTCTGTCTATCTATAACCCAATAACCCTCTAACATGCTCAGCCTGGAATAACACAGCTGAAATGTCAGTCGCTACTGTAAAACCACCCACAGGCAGAACAAGAAGTGGGAGCCTGAAGCTGGCTGTGAGGAGCAGGCTCTGTAAAACATCCAGATGGGGAAAACCCCTTAAAAATAGCCTAAATTAGAAACAAGACCCCACGTGAGTGATGAGGGTGCCACACCCACTATGTTCCTACAGTTCAGCACATTTTTTGAAGTGTTGTTAATAATTTTTTTTTTTAACCATAAATTCGGTAACCAGATGTTAGGATATGTAAAATACACATCGGCGTTCAGACGAGTGATAGCTGATGTGTGTTTTACATGCGTCTTTCGGATCCATTCAAAGAACTGACATGTCAGTTCTTGATCCATTTGATGCAGCAGACGCCCTATTTAAAACTAGAGGATGCGTTCCTGCTGCAGCAAAAACACCTCCAAACACGAGTTTTACACAGTGTTTTTGAATACATTTTTCAAAACGCCGTGTGAACATCCCCTTACTTCAAGTCTATGTAAAATTACTATATTTCTACCGAAAAATTTTTTTGCACCTGGCATTATAATGCAAAACACATGCTCTGTTAGCTTTTTTTTTAAATATATATATATTATGTATTATATATTTATATCATAAAATAATTATATATATATTATTATAATTATAGCACATTTTCCCATATAGTTTTTTATAGGACTTGAAAGATGTGTGTGGGGGAACATGTTTTAAATGTTAAGAAATAAGTTATGCTAGAATTACTTGGAAAAAGAAAAGTAAGATCCTTGAAATGCATTAAAATAGTTCCATATACACAATACAACAATAACTAAATCCAAGCTTGGGTGAGTTATGTTTAGGCAACTGGGAATTTTACATAAACTAGAATTGTATCCAAATGTGAATTATGTCTACACAAAGGCAAATTGAATGCAATGATTTAGATATCGTATATGTGCAAATGCAGATTTAATTTTCTTTTTGAAAGAAAAATTTAAAGCAATGTTTTAAATTTTGGGAATTTGATCAAAAAAGGCATTAGACAAAAAAAGTTAATGTAAAAGTTGTGCAATCGCAGGGTGAGCTCACAATTGCAGCAGAATGCGATTTGCACAACTTTCTTTAACGAAAATGGTGTCAGACTTGTGGCAAAATATGCAGTTTGACAACAAAATGTGAAGGCCTGGTTGTAAACCATAGTTGTGAATGATGTAACTCTGTAATTTATCTAAAGAGGCCTTGTCGCCTATCCTGAAATTTCTATTTTAATATATATTTATATAAAGTTACAATTCTTCAGGTTGTTTTGATCCTCTTACTAGAAATGTACAAATGAATACATTAACAAAGGTGTGATTCTAGTTGGGAGGGTATCCCTGTGCACTATGACACTATGCAATCACCAAAGGGATGTTCCTATCTCACTTATTGATGACGTATTGTTAGAACCTGCACCTATTGTGAGAATGGTCCCCGAAAGTCTCTGTTGTGCTTGTACACTACTTTCCATTCTGTTCTTTGTGAGTTTGGAGTACATACCGCTCACCTGTACTCAAAACTGCTATAGAACAGAATGAGGAGCACTGTTCAAGTGTGACCTACTTTCCGTTCTGAACAGAGACTTTTGGCTCTGAGACTGGGGTAGGTCCCAGAGGTGGGACACACATTGATGGCATATCCTATCGATATGTCAACACTGTGTGAGACAGGAACATTCCTTTAATGAAATGACCATGTGAGATTGTTTAGAGACTACCCCATTTGACTAAGAGAAGAATAACACCCAGTTGTCATTTTTTTCATACATTTCCAGGATGAATAATAAAGGAAGGACACAATAGAGTTCTAAGATGAGATTCTTTAGAATTGCCATAAAATGTTAATACACACGTTTGGATCCACTTGTTTATATTTTTTAAAAAATGGTGTACTGGATTAATGGGATGTGTACCTATCTTTAACCCCTTAGTGACGCTGGACCTATGGGTACGTCCTATAGTTGCTAAGGATATATGGTGTGGGCTTACTCGCTGAGCCGGCTCCATATGCGGTGGGTGCCGACTGTTCATTACGACTGACACTCGCTGCTAATGGCAGGAATCAGTGCTAGCTTTGATCCCTGCTGTTTAACTTTTTAGACACTTGTGGCCGCAGCATTTAAATGTTGCACACTATTCTTCCTCCCCCTCCGATTGCCCACCTGCCTCCACCATCCCTGCTACGAGAACACGGGGTGCCAAACGGTTACCATGGCAGCTGGAAAGTCTAATGAAGGCTTCTGTAGCTGCCACGATGCTTCTCCAATTACTTCCTGCCTATGGCAGAAAGTAATAAAAGCGCCATCTTGGTACACCACTCTGCATTATTTATACACTGCTCAAAAATTAAAGGGAACACTTAAACAACACAATGTAACTCCAAGTCAATCACATTTCTGTGAAATCAACCTGTCCATCTATGAATAAATACTAACTGATCAAACTGATCATCTGCTGTTGTGCAAACAGAACAGACAACAGGTAGAAAAGATAGGCAATTAGTAAGACAGCCCCTATAAAGGAGTGGTTCTGCAGGTGGTGACCACAGACCATTTCTCTGTTCTCGTCCTTTTTGGCTGTTGATTTGGTAACTTTTGCATTTTGTCATTGCTCTCATGCCTAGAGGTAGCATGAGGCGGTGTCTTCAACCCACAGAAGTTGCCCAGGTAGCATAGCTCATTCAGGATGGCACATCAATGTGAGCTGTGGCAAGGTGGTTAGCTGTGTCAGGAGCATGGAGCAGGCCAGTACACCAGGAGATGTGGAGGGGCTGTAGGACGGCAACAACCCAGCAGCAGGACCACTACCTCCTCCTTTGTGCAAGGAGGAACAGTAGCCAGAGCCCTGTAAAATGACCTCAAGCAGGCCACTAATATCCATGTGTCTGCTCAAACTGTCAGAAACAGACTCCATGAGGGTGGTATGAGGGCCCAATATCCATAAGTTGGTGAGATGAGAGCAGGTTCACACTGAGCACATGAGACATGAGTCTGAAAACAACATGGAGAACGTGCTACTGCATTGCGACATCCTCCAGTATGCCTGGTTTGGCAGCAGGTCAGTAATGGTGTGGGAGGCATTTGTTTGGAGGGCTGCCTTCCATGTGCTAGCGAGAGGTACCCTGAGTGCCATTCAGTACTGGGGTGAGATCCTCAGACCCATTGTGAGGCCATATGCAGGTGCAGTGGGCCCTGGGTTTCTTCTGAGGCATGACAATGCTGGGCCTCATGTGGCTGAAGTGCATGGTGAAGGCATTGATACCATGGACTGTCCTGCCCGTTCCCCAGACCTGAGTCCACTCACGCACATCTGGGACATCCTGTCTCGTTCTATCCACCAACGCCACTTTGCACCACAGACTGTCCAGGAGTTTACGGATGCTTTAATCCAGGTCTGGGAGGAGATCCCTCAGGAGAACATTCGCCGCCTCCTCAGGTGCTTGCCCAGGCGTTTGTAGGGAGGTCATACAGGCAAATGGAGGCCACACACTACTGTGCCTCATTTCCCTGTCTTGAGGCATTTCCCCTGAAGTTGGATCAGCCTGAAATTTGATTTCCCACTTTGATTTGAGTATCATTACAAATCCAGACTCCATGAGAGATTCATTTTTATTTACATTGAAAATTTTTGTTATATTTCTCTCAACTCTTTCCACTATGTAATGATTAAAGAACTGCAACGTGAATATTTCATTTATTGAGATCTAGGATGTGGTATTTTAGTCTTCACTTTATTCTTTTGAGCAGTATATTATATCATTTATCCCATATGGTGAACAGTTTTTTTTGTCATTTCATATCCCCAAAAATTGGAATAAAATTGATCAAAAAGTCCCATTGATCCTGAACTGGTACCGATAAAAAGCTCACTTCAACCCGCAAAAAAAACAAGCTCCCCCTCAGGTCCATGGATGGAAAAAATGGTACTGCAGCATAAATTTAAAAATAGAGAATGTTTTTATTTTTTTTAAAAGTACTGAAACATAACGAAAATCCTACACATTTGGTATCCCTAAAATTGTGTCGATCATACAGACAACAAGTCCTTTATACTAAACAGTGAACTGTGCAAAAACGAAACCTCTGTAAAAATGCCGCAATAAAGTTTTTTTCACACTTCACCCCACATAGAATTTTTTGCTACCATTATATGGTACAGTCAATGGCACCGTTAAAAAGAACGTTTTCTCCCTCAAAAAACAAGCCCTCATATGTCTATGTAGACGGAAAAATAAAAAAGTTATGGCTCTAAGAAGGTGGGGAGAAAAAAAAAATGAACACGCCAATAAAAAAGCCCAGTCCCTAAGGCTTTGTTCACACAATGTACTGCAGCGCGTACAGACCTCCTACGGTGCGGGGAGGGGGGGGGGGGAATATGCGACAAAACTATTGATGCTTTTTTTTAAATGCTATTCAACTTTACTAGGCACTTCTGCGCTTCGTCCAATAAAAGGGGTGTGACCTCAGTAAGGGGTATGGCTTATTTTGCTGCAGTTAGTGACCTAAAGTAAGCCTACTTATAGAAGGTGAAAAAAGACTAGACGACTAAACGTGCCGAATTTATCAACACTATGATAAATGTGGCGCATTTTAAGATTGTCTAAGTTTACACTGTTTAAATGTTAGTATTGATAAATCCATACACTGAAGTCCCATAGATCGCTGTGGATGAGCAAATATTGCTCCATGCAAAATGGAGCCGTATTAGTCGCTTACATGAGACCTAAGTGAGTACCTGTTAATGCGTTTTATTTTTTAAGCTAAACCATTGCATTGTGTAATGTACTAATGTAGTCTATGTCTGTTTCACGTACCACTTTCTAAAAGTCCACTTATCCTACCTGGAGTCACTTCTATCCGACTTCCTCTTTCCACTCCCCTAGACCAGGTGTGCTGTTTACATGCCTCACCTAGCTGGAAAGACCGGATTCCTCACCAGAGGCTGCTGGGAAGTGGCTGTTTTACTTAACGCTTCTATTGCTCACGTGGGAGGGAAAGCAGACAAACACAAGGCCACTGTGTAACGCAAGATGTTACCGAGTCTGACTGCAGGCAATACACTCTCACTCCCTCTCACTCCATCCTGTAAAAACTCTATCAGTTATTAACTCCTATTTTATATAACCATTTACGTTCTGTATATAGTGTTTATTTGTTCAGTGCATTCTTAATGACTTTTATTGTTTTTCAACTTTTTGCAGCGTTGCAAATCTTAATCTTGTGGTCGGTCGTTGTCATGAGGAAGTCATATGGTACTGCCTGCCTGAGAGCTGGGGAGGGGAAATACTCGTTAAGGGAAACCAGAAGAGACAGGGATGGATTGTTTTAACGGAAAGTGAATTCTTTTTATTTTAACCCCTTTCCGACATTGGGCGTATGAGTACATCCTGATGCCGGTAAGGGGCTTTGTAGCGGGATCGCAGCGTGAACCCACTACATATCTGCCGGGTGTTAGCTGCTGATTGCAGCTAACACCCGGCGGTTACAGCGTGGGATTGCGCCGCCACCATCATCCCGTGCTGTTTAACCCCATCTTTGCCGTAGCGTCTAAATCAATGAGAAACGGTGCCGTGCACGGCTCCTCACTGCGATCGGGGCACCCGTGAGAGTGTCCCGACGCCTAACATGGCACGGGAAAGCCTTTGTAAGGCTTCCATCCCGCCCTGTTTTCGTTTTACTACTTCCGCCCCAGGAAAAGAAATGGGGAAACCGCCATATTGGTACACCCTAATGCTTTGTCTTACATGCATTAACTGAAAAATGATCGTTCCCCCTAGTGGGGTGTACCAAAGGGGGGACCAAAGTTAAAGCTAAAAAGAAAAAAAAAGTTTTAAAGTGTAAAAAAAAATTTAAAAGTTCGAATCACCCCCTTTTGCCATTTAACAAAAAAAATAAATAGATAAGTGACACATATTTGGTATCACTGTTTCCGAAAAAGTCCGATCTATTAAAATGTAACATCATTTATCTCATACGCTGAACACCGTAGAAGGGGAAAAAATGCCAAAATTGCGTTTTGTTTATTTTTTGGTAATTTCACATCGCCTAACAATTGGAATAAATTTAATTAAAAAGTCCCATATATTCCAAACTGGTAGCAATAAAAAGTGCACTTCAGCCCGGAAAAAACATACAAAAAAGTTATTGGTCACAGAAAATGGCGCAGCGGCGCAAATTTTTAAAGATAGAAACTTTCCCGCTTTTTTTTAAACATACCAAAATAAAAAGGGGAAAAATCTCATTTTGGGTATTGGCGGATGCGTAAAACCTTAGAATACAGTAACGCATCATTTTTACCGAAGATTGAACGGCGTAAAAACAAAACTCCCATAAACATGGCTCAAGTGTGTTTTTTTCACATTTTGCCCCACTTACAATTTTGTTTGTGGTTTCCCAGTATATTCTATGGTAATATGAATAACACCATCTTGTCCCGCATAATAAAAGCCCCTATATATCTAATTAGCTGGAAAAATAAAGAAAAGTTATGGCTCTGGAGAGGTGAGGAGGGAAAAACGAGCGTGACAAAAAAAGGCTCGTCGGAAGGGGGTTAAATAAAAAAAACATTATACGGGGTAATACAAAAATACACTCATTAAAAAATTTTTTCAGGTGTTAAAGTATTTCTTGACTGCTCTTGTACCTAGCACCCTTTTTTCTTTACTAGGAACTAGGTGGTAATTCACAGGTTTCAAACACAAGGCCCGGGGGCCCACATCCGGCCCGGGGCCCCTTGTTTTTTTCCGGCCCGCGATCCCCCTGACCCGCCGGCTTTTTTCCACAGCCGCGCAGAGTTTTTTAAAACCAACGCTCGGCAGCTGCTGGTACAGAAGAAGGAAAGAGGGTCGTTTCCCTCCCACCTTTCCCCCTTGTATGACAAAAATCGGTGAGCGCTGTACATCGGGATGCAGGGGGCGTGCCCGCCCGTTTACCCGCCCCCTGTGACGCGGGGGCTCCTCGGTCGGCAGCCCTGCCCCCCGAGGGGATTTGGGAGCCGGGGCGGGGGTAAGGGGTACGTTACGCGCTTACCCGACACCAGCCCGGACCGGGGTGCGCCGTGCCCCCGTGCCCTTCCACCAGGTAAGTTTTTTTTTTTATTTATAATCATTACGGGGGGGGGGGGGTGGGGCATGTTTTAAGGTACGGGGCGGGGTGTGGGGGGATGTATAAGGTACTGGGGCGGCTGTGGGGCATGTTTTAAAGGCTTGGGGGCGCTGTGGGGCTGTATAAGGGTACTGGGGCGGGGTGGGGGGTTAATAAGGCACTGGGGGCGGCTGTGGGGGGATGTTAAGGCTACTGGGGGGGGCTTGGGGCATGTATAAAAGGGTACGGGGGGTGGGGGCATGTATATGGCAAATGGGGCGGGGTGGGGGATGTATATGGCTACTGGGGGGGCGTGGGGCATGTATATTTGGGTATGGGGCGGCTGGGGCTGTATTGGCTCTGGGGGGCTGGGGGCATGTATAAAGTTCTGAGGCGGTGTGGGGGGTGTATAAAAGGGTACGGGGGGGGCTGTGGGGCTGTAATGGCTACTGGGGGGCGGTGGGGGCATGTTATGGACTGGGGCGGTGTGGAGCATTTTGCTACGGGGCGGCGTGGGGCATTTTATGGTATGGGCGGGTGTGGGACATGTTAAGGGTACTGAGGCGGGTGTGGGGCATGTATAAGCTACCGGGGGGCTTGGGGCATGTATAAAACTACTGGGGCGGTCTGGGGGCATGTTAAATTTCGGGGCGGCTGTGGGGCATGTATATGGCTACTGGGGGCGGCTGTGGGGGGTGTACCAGGGTACTGGGGGGGGCTGTGGGGCATGTACCAGGCTAGGGGGGGCTGTGGGCATTATATGGCCTTTGGGGGGGCTGTGGGGGGATGTAATGGCTACCGGGGGGGGCTGGGGGGCATGTATATGGCTATGGGGCGGCTGTGGGGCTTAAAAGGGGTACTGGGGCGGTTGGGGCAGTATAAAGGCTACTGGGGGGGCTTGGGGCATTATAAGCACTGGGGGGGGCTGTGGGGGTGTATAAGGGTACTGGGGGGGCTGTGGGGGAGTATATGGCTCTGGGCGGCTGGGGGCTGTATATGGCATGGGGGGGGGTGTTTTGGGATGTATATTGGCTATGGGCGGCGTGGGGGCATGTATATTTTATGGGGGGGCTGGGGGCATGTATAAGGCTACGAGGCGGCTGTGGGGCATGTATAAGGGTTGAGGCGGCTGTGGGGGATGTATAAGGCTACTGGGGCGGCGTGGGGCAAGTATATGGGGACTGGGGCGGGTGTGGACATGTATATGGCTACTGGGGGGGCTTTTGGAGCATTAAGGCTACGGGGGGGCTGTGGGACATATACATGGCGACTGGGGGGCTGGGGGGCATGTATAAGGCATGAGGGGTGTGGGGATTATAAGTACGGGGCGGCTCGGGGGATGTATAATTTTCTAAATTGGGGGGGGCTCCGGGGGAAAAGTATAAAGCTACTGGGCGGCCTTTTGGGGGCATGTATATGGGTATGGGGCGCTGTTTTGGGGGATGTACCAAGCTCTGGGGCGGCTGGGGGCAAAATACCAGGCACTGGGGCGGTTGTGGGGCATGTACCAGGGTACGGGGGGGGTTGGGGCATGTAAAAATGGTAAATGGGGCGGCTGTGGGGGCCCTGTTTTAATGGCTTACGGGGGCGGCTGTTGGGGGCATGTTTATATTTTAAATGGGGGGCTGTGGGGGCATGTATATGGCCCCCGGGGGGGGGGGTTTGGGGGGATGTATATGGCTAATGGGGGGCTGTGGGGCATGTATAAAAGGTACAGGGGGGCTTTGTGGGGCCCCTTATATGGCACAGGGGCGGCGTGGGGGGGGTGTATATGGCTACAGGGGGGGCTGTGGGGGGAAAAGTATATGGCTACAGGGGGCCCCGGGGTGGGGGGCTGTCCCTGGCTACAGGGGGCTTTGTGGGCATTCACCTCCTAAAAGGGGGGCTATGTGGGGCATGTCACCTGGCTACAGGGAAAACACCTGTCCGCTACAAGGGGCTTTATACCCACTTATCTACCTACAAGGGTCATATGTACCTATCTACCTATGGGGGGGTAATATATTCTTTCTGGTTCCCCTCAAGGGGCTAATTATAATAGCAATACTGTACAAATGTAACAGTTAAGGAGAAGTTTACAGAGTTCTAAAATTGTCGGCCCTTTAAGGTACGCCATGAGGCTGATGTGGCCCCCGGTGAAAACGAGTTTGACACCCCTGGTGTAATCCTTCAGTATTTTCAACAACTACCTAATCGTGTAATAAGCTGATTATTTCTTCAGGTTTAGGAGTGAAGTTGAGTTTTTCTGCACTATGTAAGTAGTGACTTGGCAATTAAAATAATCATATTTGGTAGGAGGCTGCCAGTATTTATTTTTTTTATATAGCACCATTATATTCCACAGCACTGTACAGAGATTGTCATCATTCACGTCGGTCCCTGCCCCTATTGGGGCTCACAATCTAAATTCCAGATTGTAGGAAAACAGAGCACCCAGAGGAAACCCATGCAAACACGGGGAAAACATTCAGACTCCATGCAGATGTTGTTCTTGTTGGGGATTTGAACCCAGAACCCCTGCGCTACATATTGGGAGTTTTAGTTACACGATAAGCGAAACTCCATACGTTAAAGACCATAGGTCTATATGATAGAATGCAGAGACATTTTAAAGAGTGCTGATAAAATAAAAAATGTACTCGCCTTTCCTCTAACCTCCGTTCCAATGCTGACGTTGTCCATTTTACACCCACTTGACTTCTAGCTGGTATGTTTGGCTTGTGAACGCCGTAGCCAATGATTGGCTTCAGTAGTCATGTGCCATGGCTGACTGAATCTGCTCGGAGCCGGTCGATTCTGAACAAAAGTCAACAGAAGAATTGGGGAGACGGTGGATGGTGGCAGCGCTGGAATGGAGGTGAAAGGGTAGTTAAAGGGAACCTGTCACATACATTGTGTACCCCTTGCTGAGGAAAGCACCAGCTAGTAACAGACATGCTGTTTCCAGCGCTGTGTCCCTTATTCTATAAGAATGCAGCAGTTTCTGAGCATTTAAAGGGGTTCTCTCACTACAAGGATTGCTTTTTATGTTGAAGATCTTGCAAAAACAAGTCACTTTGCAATATATGTCCATTAACAGTGTCCTACCTATTCCTAGATATCCCCTCTTGTATGGGCTGCATCAGCTCCTCAGGTCGCTATAGCTACAGACCTGTTTGATCTCTCTTGATAGGCTGAAAGCACTGGTTGCTATAGCTACAGACCTGACTTCTACTGCAGCCTAGTAGAAGCCGGTAAACACTTCAAAAATGAAACCAACAAAACAGGACTGAGGTAAGATGAATTGATGTAGTGAGACAACCCATTTAATGCTCAAATCTGGCAGTTTGCAGCCTGAAAAGAGTCCAGCTTACTAATGAGTGGGTGTTAGCTCCCGGCCAGCGGTGGTTATTCCCGCCTACTCACTGATTTATGCTATTACTGTGAATAGGAAGGAACCTGTGAATAACCGATGAGTGGGTTGGGCTAATTGCGTGTGGGCGGGGCTAACACCTGCTCATTAATAAGCTGGACTCTTTTCTGGCTGCCAGCTGACAGATTTGAGCAGTTAATGCTCTGAAACTGCTGCAACTTACAGAATAAGGGACATAGTGCTGTAAACTGTATGTCTGTCACTAACTTGTGCTGTCCATGGCAAGGGGGGCATAACTTATGCGACAGGTTCTATTTAAGTATCTTATGTTTTTTGGGGTTTTTTTAAATTCCAAATATGTTTAAAAAAATAAATAAATAAGCCAACCCCTTTACTGGGCACATCAGGCTATAGGGTGTTGTATTTAGATGTTTATGTTTAGTTTTGGCACTATATTTGTAACGTGGTCGTTGGTGAAAGTGGCTATTTCTGCACAATACACCAGTAGTGTAAGATGTTACATGGGTTGTCTCATTACAGACACATTTTTTAAATTAAAGTGCAACCCAGGACCTGCTCCTGACGTTCCCAGTGAACATATGATTTTAGCAGGGGAAGTTGCAGCTAGTCGGACATTTGCAGGGAAATGTAGTATCACAGTCCATGCACTACAAGGATGACTGGAATCTGCTAAAATAGGAGCCACTTGTACAGAGATCTGGCATATGGAGGGCGTTCTTCAGTAGGAGAGCACGGGGCATATGGACAAGGATTGTGTTTGACAAAACCCATTTATAGTGGATCTGTGATCACGTTATGCTGCCCCATGTAAGGCAAATATAGCAGGAGGACAAAGCTGCAGTTTTGTTAGATAAAATGACACAAAAAATATTGTGCTATATAGCTGATAGGTGTAATCGAGGTGTACACTGGATACATATTATAAATTCTGTGTATTTTCAAGTCTGGTGTATTTATGGTGACAAGGAAGGGCACCCATCTCACAAATGTACTGGAATCATAAACTATGGGCAACATGTATGAAAACTGTCTAGGTCTAAAACTCTTTGTTGCCCATAGCAACCAATCAGCACGCCCCTTTCATTTCATATAGTGCTCTGGAAAAATGAGGGGCACTCTGATGGGTTGTTATGGGCAACAAATTGAGTTTCAGACCTTTAGAGAGTTTTCTTACATGTGGCCCTATGTGTCTGCTTTATTTTATGATCGCCCTTATCAGCCAAATCGCACAATATTTTTGTTCCGTTTTGGCTTAGTAGGAAAGTGGGCCTATTCCCATATGCTGCTTTTGCATAATGCGGCGTAGTATGATGACGGATCTGGTTTAAATAAAAAAACCAAAAAAAACCCCTCCTTAGTATCTTTCAATACCTTGACACCAAGCTCCCAAAACTGTGTAAATGCAAGCGATATATTTTTTTCTTCTGTTAAATTTGCATAGCTGACTTTCTGATGAGCTTTCTGTCAGGTCTGAAGGCTTTTACTGACTTTAAAAGTAAAAAAAAAAAAAACACTTTCTATTTGATCCCCCTCCTCCTCTCCTTTTTCCTAAAGTGCCTATAAGTCAGAACAGAGAGTTTAGGCAAGTCGAGACACAGCAGTCAAACAAAGGCCTAGTCAGTACCATGCTCAGCATTCAGATTAATTTGCTGTCTTCTAGCTTTTGGCTTTTTGAGTAATCCTTCTTCAAAGTGTACACGTTCCACCCAGGATACCCCCAGTCACAGTATACAGAAAGGGTTGATGCATGCTTAGAATCAGGTTGGTTGTGCTTTTTGTGTTAGCTATTTACCAAGCTTCACAGAAGACCTAAGTGGAGGTGTATACACAGCCTCTGAAAGGTCTGGCGCCTCTTTGTCCAGTTCTGTCAAACATGTCAAAATAGTTTGTGATATAGAAAATGTTGGGGTTAAGTTACCACTGGAGTTAAAAAGGGGTTTAATTAGTAAAAGTTCAGCTTACTCAGGAATCATCAAGATGTAATGATCAAAAGGGTTTGTAAGGCACTTTAAAGTTCAGTAATTAGGAGTTTTTTTAAAT